>LNAC01000147.1:2651734-2800460 GCA_002007465.1 Ailurus styani
CCCCCGCGCCCCTCCGCCGTGCTCCCCATGGCCCACCTCAATTCCTTCAGCTTTCGGTTATGCGGTGACCCCTGCAGCCTGGTGGGCACCCACTGCTCCCCACATTCTTCTCTTTCCTCGCTGGAGTCCTCACGTCTGTCTCTAAGGCCCAAATGTATTTTCCTGGACCCTCTGTCTCAGGCTGGGTCCCGGGAAACGGACTCAGCGGTGGAGCCTGGGACGTCGTGCTCCCGGGGCCATGTCCCCTGGGGGAGTAAAGGAGGAAGGATGAGGCTGAGGGACAAGTTAAGGATGATGCAGCCGCAGCAAAGGTCTCTGTGGACCCCTTGTGAAGCCCTTCCCCTGGAACAGCCGGGTCTCTGTACGCCTTCCTCAAAGGCCACCAGAGGCTGGCTGGCCCCTTGGGAGGGACGTGGTCTTGGGTAAGGAAGCTCCCTGTGACTAAGGGCGGCTGTCACTTGGGGGGGGGGACTCAGCCAGGAACCTTTGGCTACCAGCAAGCCTAGCAGCTGGGGAATGAATGTTGGGTCTTTGCAGGTGGGATCTGGGTGGGGGCCCCTGGGCTCACTACACCCTCATCATAGAATTCCCATCTGAGGAAAACAAGACCTTATAGAGAAATAAAGGCTGCAAGTAAGGTTAGGAGGAACCTCACATCTATTTTTTACATTTACTGAAATATAACAACAAAGCACATATTATCAATGTTAGTTTACATAGCTTAAATCAGTAATAATTAATGCTCTATAATTATTATTTATCGCTGTCCTTTCCCCATTAATTATAATATATAGTATATAATTATATAAAATTATTTACATAATATATTAATTTTATATATTTATATACCATATAATAACTTATATGGTAAAATTAAAATAATTAATTAATATTAATAAGATACTTACAAATCTGTTTTTTATGTTACAAGAAACATTAATAATTGCCATTAACTGAACACATACTATATTGCAGATACTACTTTATTCAATATTCATAAGATCCCATAAGAAAGATACCATTATCCCCACTATGAATGGGGAAGGCAAGCTTTTATTAAAACTTTTAATTCAATTAATTAACATATATTATTTGTTTCAGGGGTATAGGTCTGTGAATCATCAGTCTTATATAATTCCCTGTGCTCATTACAACACATACCCTTCCCGATGTCCATCACCCAGTTACCCCATCCCCACCCCCCACTCCAGCAACCCTCAGTTTGTTTCCTATGACTAAGAGTCTCTTATGGTTTTTCTCCCTCTCTGGTTTCGTCTTGTTTCATTTTTTCCTCTCTTCCCCTAAGATCCTGTGACTTATTTTGCTTAGTATAATACTCTCTGGTTCCATCCACATCATTGCAAATGGCAAGATTTCTTTTTTTTTAATGACTGAGTAGTATTCCATTATATATACACCACATCTTCTTTATCCATTCATCTGTTGATGGACATCTGGGCTCTTTCCATAGTTTGGCTATTATGGACATTGCTGCTATAAACATTGGGGTGCAGGTGCCCCTTTGGATCACTACATCTGTTTTTTTGGGGTAAATACCCAGTAGTGCAATTGCCAGGTTGTAAGGTAGCTCTATTTTCAACTTTTTGAGGAAACTCTATACTGTTTTCCAGAGAAGGCAGGCTTTTTTTTCCCAAAGATTTATTTATGTATTTAAGAGAGAAAGAGCAGGGGCAGGGGAGGAGCCCAGGGAGAGGGAGAGAGAAACTCAAGCAGACTTGTGCTGAGCTCAAAGCTCCATGCAAGGCTCAGTCTCATAACCCTGAGATCATGACTTGAACTGAAACGAAGAGTCAGGTGCTTAACCAATTATGCCAGGTGGCCCAGGAAAACAAGCTTTAAAGCGAACAAATTACTGTCCAATTCACATATAAATAGTAGAACTGGCTGTGAATCCAGCTGACCCTGGAAACTCTACTCATTTTTTTTTTTTTTAGAGAGAGAGAGAGAGATTGGGAAGAGGGCAGGAGGGACCAAGGAAAAGGGAGAGAGACAGAAAGAGGCTCCCCATGGAGCCTGATGCAGGGCTTGAGATCACAACCCTGAGATCAAAACCAAAAGTCACACTCAGTTGGTTACTGAGCCACCAAGACGCCCTGAAACTCTACTCTTTTAACTCTATCATGTTGCATTTTAACCCGATAAATAGATTATTTTCCTTTTTGGTTCTCATTCCAGATATCTAATGCCTTTCTGATTTTTGTTTTCCCTGCTAGTAGTGGAAATCCGTTCCTGAAGTCTGACCATAGTCCCAGAAATAAAGCCATGGAAGAGAGAGGGAGTCTGTACTGACCCTTACTCGAGAAGCTCGGTGGGCGGTCCTTAGAGAGCCTCTCCTCGCTCGTAGGCGAGAGCCGGGGCTGCAGGGCCAGACCCCTCATGTGCCCCCTCGCAGGGCATTCTCCCTTGGCTTCTCCGCAGTGCCCCGAATCTGGAGAGTCTTCAGCCCACAGCCTCTGTCCTGCCTCCATCATCCTCTTCCCCTTCCAGGGCCCAGTGCTCTTTTTCCTAGTTCTTAGTAGAAATGACTACTGATGTCCACAAATTCAGATCTCAAATCCTCATGGCAACAGAAAGAGACTAAATAGATGCAGTCCCACCTCTTAGCATTTCGGGCACAAGGAAGAGAGTTGGGGAAGGGAGCACTATACACGTAATGATGGAAAGACCCATCTTCATGTGTCCTTTTATGAGCATGTTTCACATCAAAAACCTGGTTTGGTCAAGACCAAAACTTCCTGGAGTTCGAGGCTTCAGGTAGAAAAAAATTCCCCATTTCATCATTTCAGAAATTTGAAGTTAAATGGAGCCAATTCTCTGCCTCTCTCTTTCTCCCTCTGTTTCTCTCTCTCTCTCTCTCTCCACACACACACACAGAGTCTGTATCTGTATAATATCTAGGTATATAATTTGTAAAATTACAAATCTATATATAAATATAGATTCTACATAAATATAAATCTATATATGCAATTTATAAAATTATAACAAAAGGAATCTTATCCAGCTGGCTTTATCCAACTTAAAATGTGCCATGTGGGCTTTAGAGAAGAAATCAGGATGAGATTCTTAGCTGAGGCCTTTTTTTATACTAGAATAGTGGAATTAAAATCTCATTTTTTGAAATGAAAAAAGGATAGATTTTCATCTGTCTGAGATAATTTAATATAACCTACCTGGAAGCAGAGGAGAATGGAGCGAATGATTCTTCTAGTCATTTCTAACTCTATAATTATATTTTCAGAGGGAGAGTATAAAGATTCCTGCTGCTCCACACATTATTATACATTTTGAAGAGGATTCAGAATTTAATATTTGTCACTCAGCCACTTTCCTAATTTTATGTCTAATTAGCCAAGAAATTGAAGTTTCAAAAACATTCTTGATTTGCCAAATTCCCATATGTATTTCAATTCAACAAACATTTAGTATGTTCCTTCTAGGTGTGCAGCACTTTGTTGGGGAACTAGGGAAAGAGGCTGAAGGAGGAGGGCACGGGCTAGTCTTTGCATGTCCAGAGTCCAGTGAGGAAGGAGGATGATTCAAAATGAGTTGCTAACTTGGAGCTATTGTCATCTAAGAGAAACAGAGGTGGGCTCAATGCATTTTGTTGAGGTGGAACATTGAGGAACCTTTACAAGGAGCTGGTGTTGGACTTGGGTCGGGGCTAAGCAGACCTCACACAGGGTTCCTGAAGGGGGGAAGGAAGGAAGAAGAGAAGGACGGAGGAAAGAAGGGAGGACTGAGGGAGGGAAGAAAAGAGGGAGGGAAGGAAGCGAGGAGGGAAGGAAGGGAGGAGGGAAAGAGGAAGGAAAGAAGGGAAAGAAGGAGGACGGGATGGAAAGAAAGAAGACAAGAAGAAGGAAAGAAGGCAAGCAGGAAGGAAAGTTTCTTTGAGCCACTTCTCCACTGAGACCTTCCCCTGTCTACTGTGACCAATGTTCTTCTATCGTGTCTACTCTCTAGAATCTGAGGGCTCAAGCATGAACAGCCCCAGGCCCTGCTGGGTTCTTCATTTCCTAAAACTGCCCGTCATTGCTTCCCACCTGCACTGCTGATGAGGAGGGAGCACAGGACCCTGCCCGGCCAGCCCACCCACGTGTTTGTAGGTGAGGGTTGTACCGCAGGCCACAGGCTCATTGCCCCCTACCCAGCATGCTACCTTGCAGGAACCCCAGAGCTGCAGTGAGTTCCCACAGAGAATGTTCTCCTTCTCCCAAGACTGCCTTGTCTTCCGAATCTCCCAAAATAATAGTACTGTTTCTCTCAAAACTGCTATTTCCATAGAGATGAATCTTTCCTCCCACATTTGTCTTATTTTGCAGGACATTTTAAAAAATTTCTTTTCATAACTAAATAATAGTATTTATTTCTCCCTTTCACAAGCTTGACTGTCCTGGGTATTCTAATGCAACAAAGGACAAATGCTTTGTGGGATTTGTTGCAAACAGCCAGGAGACCACAGCCCCATTCTCAAAGCCAGCACTCACTTCCCTGTGAAGGCCATGAATTTGAACTTCAATGCAGTTCACCTCCTTGTGGCTTCCTAGCCACCCCCATCCTCTTCCGGTGCTCAGACAGGTCCTCTTGCCTGCAGCCCTGTGCCAAATAATCCTTTTAAACCGTGAATCCTCAGCTGAAAATGTTTCCTGCTCTAGAGACACGTTCTACTGGTGGAATCACAGGCACTGGTAACAGGCCTAAGTTGAAACAGGGTTGTGAAGGAGCTGCTGGCCACACGGCTGGCTGAGAGCTCCTGCGACTTGTCCAGGCGGCGTCTTAACCCACATTTCCCAAAGGTGGTAGGAGCTACCTTTTCTGCACCCACAAATACCGGTCAAAAATGTTTGGGTTTTCTAACTTCTAGGTGCTGATTGTTGATGGCCTCCATGAATGAATCCTGTCCCCCACTTTTCTTGGGTCCATATACACAGGCATCTAAGAACCTGCTTCTTAGTTACAGACAAAATAGAGGCTCTAAGCTATGACTTTCCTCACTGTTCTGCTTCTCTACTTCAGAGTATCAGTCTCTGTGACCCTCTGAGCATTTGTCCTGCGCCTCTGCCTCCTTTACCCAAAGCGAGCCCACTTCCCCATGTTCTGGATTCCACCTTGTGCCTCTTGTTTCCCAGAGTTCTCTCTCTCCCTTGCCGGTAACTTCAAAGTGCCCCTTTCCCTGTTCGTGGGAGTCCTTGGCCTCACACAATGAACAAATCCTTCTCACCTGAGAACCTGGCTTCCTCTCTATCTTCAACTCATGACAAGCTGGTATTCTTCCTCTCCAGGCTGGTGTAACTCTTCTTTCTAACACCACCGGTCATCCTCTAATGGCCAATGTCATGGATACTTCCCAAGCCTCGTATCTGATTTCCCTGCAATGTTTACCATGATCCCATCCTTCTTAAATTTTCTTTCTTCATTTGATTTCTTCATTGAACTCCTTGTGCTCTTCCTTGGTTTTCTTTTCAGGTGTCTCTTCTTCCATAACTTCTCTTAAATATTGATATTTATTTAAATATTGATACCATGAATTTCTCACTAGCCCATTTCTCTTCTTTAGTTCTTCCTGGGCTCTCTCATTTACTCCCAGAGCTTAAAATCCATCTTTCTGCTGTTGACTGTGAACCCACATCTCCCACTCAGACCTCTCTTCTATGCCCTAGACACATACGTTCAGATGTGTGACGGGCATGTACACCAAGCCAATCCAGACACGTCCAATTTGCTCCCTCCCAAAGTGTATCTCCAACCCTTCAACTCCCTTCACCTTACTCTCTCTCCTGTATTTTCCTAAAGGTGCCTGGTACCACTACACATACATGGGACTCCTGGATTTATGCCCTGCCTTCACCCCACACAGCTAATTGAATGATAAGTCTTATCAATTGTACCAACCCCTGGGTCCATGCTCTCTTCTACTTCTATAGTCTCTGCTGCATCCAGACACACATCAATTCTTATGTGAACTCTTTGCGCTGCTTCCCATTTCTCATCTGGCCTCTCACCACCCCTCTACCACAAACACCATCCATCCACCACAAATATGAACATGTCGGTGCTCAGAATTCTTCATGGTCCTTCTTGGCTTAGAACAGGGAAAACTATGGGCCATGGGCCAAGTTGGCCCATCTTCTCTTTCCGTGCAAACAAAACTCCTATACAGACTCAACTCTTCCATTGTATGAAAGTAGCCATAAACAATAAAGAAGACTTGAGTATCTGTGAAAGAGAGTATAGGGCCTGCAAAACCTACGATATTTCCCGTCTGACCCTTTACAGAAAAAATTTGCTGGCCCCTGGCTAAGGAGGATTAACCCAACCTTCTTAGCATAACACAAAATGTCTTCCAAAATATGTTCTCTCTCTGCCTGTCCAGATTCATGTTCTTTAACTTTCTCTCTAATAGAAAAAACGTTGGATTTTTTTTAACCTAAGTTTATGTAACATCGTGATAATAGGTGGGATGGATATTCACCATACCTGGATTAAATCCTGGGTTTGCCATTGATTATCTGTGTGATCTTGGGCAAGTTACTTAACCTCGTTATGGTTAAGTTTCCCCATATGCAAAATGGAAGGTCCTGATTCAAACTTTTCCTAATTCAGAGAACTTTGGAAATATTTTATTTGTCCCTAACATAGAGCTAATGAGATTGTCTTTTGGGTGATAGTTCATGGCAGTAAGCTGTACCAAAATGTATTTTTGAGAGCAGTGTTAAACATATTAAAATATTCTCACTTGAATGGCTCCACTTTCTTATCTCAACTGACTTATCTGACATTTGGTAGGAACAAAAATTCACCTGTCAATGCAAAAGGCAAAGAAGTGAGAAAAAAAGGGGTATTTTTGAGGAATTTTAAAATTTATTGGAAAAAGGAAATGCTCCCTCTTCAAAAAAAAGTAATAATTATTCCACCCTGTATGTGAGTGTTATATAAACTGAGAAGGATCATGTATACATAGACTTTTATGTTTACACTTAGTGCTCATCCTTATCTGATTCTCTTCATCTAATATCTGGGAGAATGATAACTTTTTGCCCTTTTATGGTTAGGTAAGATCTTGTGACTAGTCTGGCCAATAAGCTGGACCATTCATTACTTCCTGGTTGAAGCACTAAATTACTGGTAGGAGACTAGCACTTTCTTCCCATGCTGGATAGAACAAGGAGGACAATATTCCAGATGGTACATCGACAAGATGGTGGCTTCTCTCTCATCCTGGATTACTGAGTCACTATTTGGGGGCAAGTTGCTCCAGAGTGTTGCCTGGACCTACAGTAGATTTTTTGATGGTAGGCAATGAACTTCAACTGGATTCAATCATAGCGATTTGGAGGTTGGTTGTTATTGCACATAACCTAAGCCTCTCCTGGATTATGATTCTATAAGAGAATAATGCCTTTTTCTCCCTCATGCTCTTAGACAGCAGAATTAAGTGGATACCTGGTGGGTAGAGCAGTTTTCCCAGTACTAAATCTTGTGTGGGGCACTGGAAGGAGCTGTTGTATTGTTCTATGCTGATGAGGAAGGGACGCCCCTTTGTGATCGACTCCTGGTTGTTTTCCCTCTTTTAATTAGCAGTTTTTGTTATTGTACTTGGGAGGCGAAGCTTTAGGAGCAAAGGCCATGGCTTTAATGATAAATGCCTCCTCAAACATTTCTAACCTGAAAATAAAATAACATAAAACCTCTCAAATGAATGTGGGAGCAAGCCGCAAATGTCAATTCTGCCATTGTATGGATTTAAAAATCAAATGTAAACAATGTTTGAGGAAACACTGACCTGAATCAAGTCTTTTTTTTCACACTAGTAATTAGTTCTCCAGCAGCAGGCTCAGGCGGAAAGCTGGGTCAGTGCCCCTTTCCCCTAGGAAGCTGAGAAAATTCTCCCTGCAGCCAGACCACAAGACAAGGCCCCTGGGGGTGCTATCTGCTGCAGTTGCCTCTTGGCCCACTTCTGGTAAAGGGCAGGTTTCTTGGCAAATGTCCCCTACCTTGATTTGCAGGGAGTGGATAGAAATTCTTTCTTTCTTCAGTGTGGACAGTAAGGCAGTGGAGAGGCTTGAGTAGGGATGATGGAGGTAAACATTCTAGAAATCAGATGGCACACTTAACCAACATTGGGGTTATCAGAACTGAAAAGACATTTTAACCAAAAAAGAAAACTAAATGGCCACAGTGTTACATACCTTTGCTCATACTCTGGAGCACTGTACAATGATGAAGTCAAATGATCTGAGGGCTGCTTATTTTGATTTTTATTCTGCAGATTCTTCAAGATTCAGAGCTTTTGATAATGCATTTTTTTGATTCATAAGACAATGGGGGCAAGGTTGGATGTTTTTTGAAAAATTTGAGACTGAATGGCTGGTTTACCTTACCCCACAGTGAGCATCATCTCTTTAAGTCCAAGGAACAGATACCAAATTGCGTGTAAAAAGTACAAACCAGTTAATAAATGAGAACTTTAACCTCTGGAGCTCTTACTCAGAACTCAAAAATTTGGACATGTCCTTGTGAACATCGGCAAGTTCATTTGAGAGCCTTTGGTCAGGAAAACATTTTCAGATCATCAAGATTATCTTCTGTTTCAAATTCACAGAACTAAAAGAAAGTGAGACTCTACCTAATGAGGTGGAAAAATCACTTAAAAATCAGATAAATACCAAAGACTTCAGTATTAACAATTTATTATTATAGTATTCACTAACCTTAGGCAGGCTGGATAGAAATGTTCTCTAAAGTGCTAAGTAGAAAGAATTTAATGATTTCAGTTTAATTCCCTGTTGCACTGAAGTCCATTCTGGAAAGAAAAAATAAAAACTATCAACGTACATTATATTAAAGGTCTGAGTCTCAAAAGAAACTCCAATCTTTAGCTGGGAAAACAAAGTATTTGAAAATGCATCCTGAGTCTACTGAAACTTCATCACTCTGGAACAAGTCTGCTGTTATCAATGGCCAGTACTTCTGTTCTGACAGTAAATTAAAATACCATTCTTCGCCTTAACAACAACAAAAAAATGAATAATAAGAATAAGAAATTTAAATGACTTTGCCAAATCAATTCTTTGGCTTGCTTTTCATATCTTCTTCCTTTATTGAGGCCTTAAATCTGATATCCTTCAACTAGGCAGGACAGAGAAGCAAATGGCTCTTACCTGTCTGCTCCCCTTTCTCTCTCTGATGCTTCTGGTTTTTGTTCATCATTTTTTTCAGGTCATTACATCCCTTCTGGATTAATTTCTTTAATATCCCATTGGCTGGGCTGCCAGAACTCATTTCTTCATTACTGTTCTTTGCTTAAGGGTAGCAGTTGTTGAATCCTCTACCACATCCTCTTTGATCTGCCTTGGATTTTATTTTTTTTTTCATAACGTCTATTTCTTTTTCCCTCTTTGTTTATCCCAGTGGCAGAAAAATAGGATTAATTATTTCTATGAAGCCAGCACTTCTCTTTGTGTCAAACTGCTGGCAAACAGAACATATTTATCTCAAGAAAGAGTGTTTCTCCATCGGTTGCGATTGGGGGTTCTTTAAACTGGACATTGGATTCACTGAGGGCAGGGTCTGTGTTTGTGGAATCTCTTGGCAGAGCCAGTCAAACAGTGATGAGTGTCCGCAGGTTGAAGTCCAACTCCTGAATAAGTCTCCTTGTCTCTAACCATGCAGGCCTCCAAAGCCACTCCAGAATAATCTTTCTGAAATACAAATGGGATCTGTTCTTTCTTGAATATTTCATGGGCTCTCCAAGTTCTTCAGAAGAAACACAAACTCTTCAGAATTGCATGATCAAAAGCACTGTTTTTCTTCACCTTACTTCTTATCTTCCCATTCTTCCCATAGTCTATTACATTTCAGCCCTACTGAAATAGATGGGTTTCCAGACAAAATATATGTGTTTCCATCTCTGGGCTTTTGAACCTTTTAGTCTCTCTTTTAGGAATGCCCTCCCTTTCTTTACCTATTTGGCAAAGTCCTCACACTTTTTAGGACTCAGTCCAAGGTCAGCCACTCTCTGAACCTTCTCCTGTTTGCCCAGGACCCACAGGGTCACTGTCCCCATAGCACTTTATGTTCTAGTCTGGTGTCGTGCTCATGACATTCTATATGAGTATCTACTTGCCTGGATCATCCACTAGGTGCTTAAGGACAGGATATCTGACTTATTTAATAGGTCACGATGTCCATGACCTATTAAAGAGCCAGTATTATTGTAGTGGTTCAAAAATATCACATGCTCAGATAAATGAATGAATGAATGAGTGGGTAATAAAATAACTCAACATTTCTCATTAGTTGCATGGCATAAATTATAAATCACTCGAACTTTATTTTTCTTTTTGGTTGGCAATAAGAATATTCCCACATGCGCGTATTTAGTAGTTGCTACTGCTGTTATTCTAATTAATTAAGATGCATATTTTGAATAGTGTGAATTGATTATATACACAGCCTGCATTTATCAGGAAAGTGTCATTTCCTTTTTAAAAATTTTATATAGTTTCTCATCCTTTTTCTTGGTAAGCCACCTTTCTGTTGGTTTTCTGTAGAGTAAATAAGATTTGGACCTGTTCATGTTAAGAATGTCCTCTTTTCTTCTAAATTCTAAAGAGAAAGTGTGTCAGTGGTTTGAATTTATCAAAATAGCATTGAATTAAAAATTGGGGTCATACTATACATGCACAATTGTTTTCCTACATTTTCTTTATTTCATTTTATTGTTCTGTTGTAAGCATTGTACCATCATATTAAATATTTTAGGCAAGTATAATTGTTGACTGCATAATACATCATTTTTTGGTTGTACTCTTCCTTTCTACAGTCATCACTTACTGCAGTATTATTGCATTGTGTGTGTGTAATGTGTATACTTTTGTTTGTGTATTTATATATTTGTACTGTATCCCAATGTAAAACATATTTCTCATTATGGATCAGGATCCAAAAAGTCTGAGACCCAATGGCTTCCTTATAGACTAGTTCTGGGACTACTTCTTTAATATTTTTTTTCTTATAAAAGAAGATCAGGTTAAGATGAACCTTAAGGAAGGCAACTTTGAAAGGTTTAACAAATATAAAATTTTTGAGTAGAGGTTACAATAGTCCTACCATAGAATTAAGTAAGGAAGTCCTACCAGAAAAGAGTCAAACATGTGACAGATAAACATATTATGCTTGACTTCCTTGTGTGACTTATGGGAGCCATACTCATTATTTTTAACTTCACTTGCTCTGCCTGCATTAGGCCTCCTGTCTTCTTCTACCACTCTGGGTCCCTGTCCCTGTGCCGTTTACTACAGCAGATTGGGGACCCCTCAAAGAGAAACCCAAGGCTACAGACTCAGTTCAACACGGTCAAGTGTTGTTTCTACCTTTGGTCAGCTAGCCTGGGCCCTCTGCTGTCCTTCCCACCGTGCTCTATGTATCATCAAAACTGAGGCATATCTTAGGAGCGAGAAGTTTCAGTTAAGGAAATCAGGGTGGTGGTCCCACTTTTAAAACATCCGTCCTACCTTCCTGCACAGCAGTAGGCTTCTTCATTGAGAAGATGGAGATCTTTCAGAACTCTTGCATCTTATTTTCCTGCATTAACACCTAGCACATCTCACAAACATGGGGCCTGTAAGTCCTCTTGTGTAAGTTTTCCACAATTCATCTTTGTGATTCACCATTTCTAATGTTAGTAATTTACAGTAATGAGCCATGAGCTGACACCCAGGCTGGGTGAGACAGAGGCGATGTTCAATCTACAAGTGGCAAAGAGTACTTGAGCGATACATTCTCTGCATTCTGAAAGCATCTTAATGATCCTAAGTGCTTTAGATGTTTAGAGGAAGTTCAAAGGCACTGAATCAATTGTACATCATTAAAAGAAAACAATACATAAAACTTGGGAGCTGGAGGAATGGTATCTATTTTCCTGTTTCAGAGACTGCAGAAAATGAAGAGGTAGAAGGGTGGGAGACCATTGAAATAATGCTTTTGTTCCCTGGAAGCACAGGGTAAATGCATGTTTCCTTATGTGTTCGTGGCTGGATTCCAAATGGGCCTGGGTAAGGTGAGTGAATTCAGGCATGTTTCTGAATCATGGAAACTACTGAGCTATTGTTTTTTTCCAGATGTCTTTCATTCAGCAAAATGCCAAACTCTTTAGCTGAACACTACTTCATATTTAATTTTTAAATTGATTCATGTATGTGACAGGATGGAATTTACATGTTTCCAAAGATTTTTACATTTTTTATAATACAGGTAGTTGAGTAACTTTGGAAATGTGTCTCTTGTAACAGATGACTTATTTTGTGAAAGCAAGAATGAAAAATATATAGATATTAGAACATAAATATTATAACGATGCAGATGGACACCCTCAGTCCAGAAGGTCAATTTCTTAATATAAGAACACAAACCATTAATTTGATGAATTGCATTTTCCTTTCTCTCAGAGTAGGCTTTTTAATATGAATCCATTATTGAATAGGGGAGAGAATTCTAGTGCCAGCAAACTCCTGCCAATTATTTTTAGATTCATATTTATGTTTTCCTCTAGTACCCACAGAAGGCAGGGGAGTATCTTCAAAGTGGGAGAAACATGGCCATTGGCTTTAGACAACACTGGGTTTGTATCCTGCCTTGCCATTGTTGATTGGTTCAGCGGCTCTGAGCAAATCGCTTCACTTCTTTAAGACTTACCTTTCCTCCCTTGTGGAAAGAGCACAGTAGGGTTCCTGGTTGTACTCTTGTGAGAATTAAATATATGTGCAAAATGTTAAATATAAGGCCTTCTGGAAATTGTAGCAGTTGGCTCTGAGATGCTGCCCTCATGACTCCCCTCCACTGACGGGCCAGAGATGGATGTGGAGGTGGGCTGCTTTCCTCCCCTTGCCCACCATTTGCTCCCTGACTTGCCACCATTGACTTGTTTCCTAGCCCGGCCATGTTGCATTTGTGCCCCTTAGATGTCAGCCAGGCCTAAAGCCTATTCAGAGTCTACTGTGTCCCCCTATGGCCACACAGCAAAGCTGTCTTCTCGGTTGAACCTGGTCAGAGTTTTCCACCTCTGCTTTCTTTGCCTTGCTTTGATTTCCTCACTGTGTTATCCCTGTGCATGCTGTGGGCCAGAGTCTGTCTCTCCCTTTGCTGAAGGCCACGGTAGTCTGAGATTGAATGAAGTCCTTGAGTAAAATACATTCTTGTCTCTCGGTTTACAATTGTTCCGTGCCTACAAGTACTATTTGAGTAATGAAAGCAGGGAGGCCAGAATTTAACTATGTCTGCCTGACAGACAGACTGGAGACTGAATGCAGAAGTAGAGATTGGTGGAAGTCTCTTTTGTCTACTGGTGGATCAGCCTTTTCTCACAAAGCTGGTCTTTTTTCTCTTGTCAAGAGATCAGACCTAAAAGAAAGGTCATTCCTATGATATGAAATGATATGATATGATATGATATGATATATGATCAGGTGATCCTCATCATTCACAGATCCCATATTTGTGAATTTGCCTACTTACTAACATTTATTTGTAACTCCAAATCAATATTCTCATGCCTTCCCCATCATTCACAGACATATGCAGACTGAGTAAGACGTGAGTCCCCTCCAAGCACAAATTCCCCACTGAGGTCCAACAAGACATCCTTCTGTGTTTGTCTTTGTCTCGTACAGAAGGGAGCAGAGAATGGAGGCAGGAGGGGGCAGTGCAGTGTATTATGTGAAGCTCGGCTCTGGGGTCCTTGGACTGAGTTTGAATCTCAACTCCAGCGTCTTTTAGTGGAGTGTCTTAAAGGGAAATCACTCGACATGTCTTAGCTTCATTTACTCTTTTGTAAAATAAAGAAAATAAAATCCACTGATTGGAGCCGTTTTCAGGATTTAAGATTATGATCTATGTGGTATGGATGTATATGAACAGATACACCTCCCAGAACAATGGTTCCGTACTCACTAATTCAGTGTCTGTGGAGACTTTGTAAAATGTAACTACCATGAACAGTGAGAATCAACTGTTATATGTGTATTGTACGTGTGTGTGTGTGCAAATATCTGTCAGTGGAAGAGTAGATGGGGAATAACAACTAGACCTTGGATTCAGTTCCGTTTCTATCAATAGACTCTACTGATGTGTAGATTGAGACAAGTTATGTCTGTGCCCTATAGATTCCTAATATGTAAAGTTAGGGTCAAGGTGTCCCCATAACAAGAAGCTATTGTGGGGATAAAATGAATTTAATACTCATGAACTTCCTTAGTAACTTTTAAAGCACCTTCATAAGGGAAGGGAGTATTTTGATCTGGCTCCTTTCCAGGCAGCAGGAGCCATCAGGACACCGGGATGGTGATTCTGTGGGGTCTCAAATCTACAGTGGACTGTTCAAATCTAGAGTTCATTTATCCCTTGGTTTGTTTATTAGATCTTTCAACGAACTTGTATTGAAAACGGACCATGTGTCCAGGCCTATGCAAGATGGGCATGCAAATGAATAAACCAGACCCACTTCCCAGGATGCTTATTGCAGGAGACAAACATGCTATCTGGATTCTAGGATAGGGGTGTCCCAGGCTCCCATTCTTCCACCAGGCCCAAATTCTTCACATGGCCCTGGGTCTTCATCTGACTATGGGGACTTACCCATACTCATGCCAGTTGCATATGTGTGTGTACTTGTGAGTGTGTGAGACTGGGTATGAGTGTGTCTAGAGACAGGAATTGGGAAGCCAACTCCCCTGACACTTTCTCCAGGTGCAGTCTCCTTTATGTTCTCCTTTCATTCACACACATTCCCTTTGAGTCCCATGGAGTGACTCTGGGATCCTAGTCATAATCCCTCACGCTGCAGCTACCAGCATATAGAACTTCACAGATGTCCAGATGACAGTTCCTGAGAGATAAATGCATCAGCTGCACAAACTTCATGCACTTCAACTGTGCTTTGTGGGAAGCAGGTTGGGTCCTTTTTGCGTTTGAAACCCAGAGACCCCAGGATAAATAAACGCACTAACCTGATTCCCTATGAGGAATCATAATTTGTTTTGCAACTTTAATCCTCTGATACTATATGAAAGCAATTCTTAGACAACACACATGCATAGGAACCCCCCTCAGGTTGTTTTAAGGGTCTATAATTTTGCAACTGCCCTTTCAAATTGTCTTGATGATGGATGTAAAATAGGGAGAAAAATTACAGACTTCCTTAGAAATTGGCTTGACACAAGATTTGAGTGGATATAAAACTGATCTTAAAAGACCTACCAGGAAACACAGTAATCATATGAGCCAAATCCCTTCAGAGAGAAAGTCTGGAGTGATGAAATAAATATCCTAATTGTTGGATTATTAGTGTGAAAACGTAGTGCAAGTTAGTTGCAATATACATCTCTTCCTCTAGCCTTCTTCTCTTTGGTTTCTCCCTCATCAATTTGACTATTCATTCTTTTTTTCAGGATTTTATTTATTTATTTGACAGAGAGAGAGAGGCAGGGAGAGAGGGAACACAAGCAGGGAGAGTGGGAGAGGGAGAAGCAGGCTTTCCGTGAGCAGGGAGCCCCATGCAGGGCTCTATTCCAGGACACTGGGATCATGAACTGAGCTGAAGGCAGACACTTAACAACTGAGCCACTCAGGCACCCCTTGACTAGTCATTCTAATCAAACTAATCAACACTGATCATTCATTCATTCATTCATGCATGCATTCATCTATTACTAAGAGTGAATTAGAAGCCTGTAACATTCACGGCACTATCAGGACTAAAATTCCTTTCCTGGAACATGTCTTGTGGGGATACATGAAGTAGATATCCTGATATATAGCATTTTTCTAGGTAGTTTTTTAACATTACAAGTTTATTAAATTCTAGTAAACTGATTCACTTCTATTAAAGGTTTCAAAGATTTTTCTCCCAGTCTGTAAAAGGTAAAATAATTTCAGCCAAAGTAGGGTTGGGTTTTCTGTTCTAATAGCTGTTGAGTTCAAGCTGTCTTTTCCAGAGTCTGGCAAGACACTGAGGAGGTTAAGAGCATGGGCTCTGAAGTCAGACTGCTTGAATCCAAACTCTGGCTTTGACGTTTTTCTACCTGTGTAAGTTTAGGCAAGTTACCTAACTTCTTTACACCTCCATTTTTTTATCTGTAAAGTGGGAATGATGATATCTACGTCATAGGGCTCTCCTGGGTATTAAGTGGGAGGTCTTATAAGCATGTAGTAAAGCAGCTGAACCGTATTAACCACAGTAAGTACTTGGTAGATATCATTGCTATTGTTGGTATTGTATCGGGGAAGCCATTTGTGTGATTCCTGGATTGATTTACTAGCACATTGGATATTCTCTGCCAGAAATTTTACACTTCCCTCTAATATGTTATATGATGCTTGTTTGGATAAACTAGATAACCCCTGAGTTAATTATTGCTAACATCATAAATGCAGGCGTGCAGCTATGGGATTGATGGGCCCTACGTCCCTGAATGAGGGTTGGGAAAGATACTTCCCATATCTGTATCTCTAGGAACAAATGTACTAAACTACCAACACTGTGACTAGGGAAATTGAAACCTGAGGAATAATTCTGGTGGAAATTTCACTCAGATTCTTAAATTAAGGAAAAAATTAGAGGTTTTTACAAACTTAGATTTGACCAGAATCACATGGGATATTTTTAATATAGATTTCTGAGCTCCAATTAGGACCTAGTGAATTAGAATTTCCTGGAGTTTCTATTTAACAAAGAAGTTCCCACCAATAATTTGTATGCAGCTAGCCGGACCCCAGCATGTGAGAAGCATTGGCTTATGTCGTAGTGGGTAGTTGATAGCTAAATGCCATTATTAGGCAGACATTCTAGACCAGGTAGAAGAGATTAATTTCAACCTTCATTTGATTCACCTTGAGGGAATTCTAGGGCCCCTGTGCTCTCACTTCTGGACTGGTGACATCAGGGAACGAGGAGGAAAGAAGCGCATTGAAGGGCTCTGTAATTTGAGTGGATATCTTTTTTCTCTGTGAATCCCTTGGGACTTCCTCCCAGAGCTTAGAAGAAGGCCTCATATCTCACCCTTTGTCAGCACTTCCTGGGTTTCCTAGACGTATGTGGAAAACCTCCAGCAAACACGTAGGTCACAGTTATAATACCCAGTTTGCAAAAACAAAAGCAAAACCCCAAAAAACAAACCCCCAAAACACGGGAAAGCTGAAAAACAGAAAAAAAAAAATTAAAGCACCAGAGCAGAACAAACCACCATTGCCTCAAAAAAGCAGTTGGCTTACACATATCAGACACTACATTTTTTAGGTGAGATGGTGGCTGTTTTCGTTTGGATGCTAGAAAGCGCAGAGCCCAGTTGACTGCTCACGTCACATCAATACAGTATGGGTTGTCTGGCCAGGCACTTTATGTACGAGCCTCCCTCTTGGACTCTTCACATCATTTTTCCTACCCTTGTTTATCCTTTGTCCTTATTTCCTCAGTGAGGTGCTTTTAATCCTCTTCTACTACATATGGTACAAAGCATATACAATCATTTTGGGAATATGTTGGGATGTGAATGTATAGACAAACACATAGTAGGCAGTTAGCACCTAAGATATTATTTCTGCCTTAATTTATTCAACTTAGTGGTCAGAGAGTCAGAAATATATAAAATGAACTGCAGTGTGGTTTTCTAAGTGCTCCGAAGGTGCGGGGGACACATGCTGCAAAGCTGGTTGTCCGCAGTGAAGGAGGCACCCCCCATTTGCCCAGGAGCAATTATTCTGCACCTGCTGTGTGCCAACAATTCTTGTAGGCCCCGAAGATAAAAACTCCCTGAGCCTCAAGGAGTTCAAGTTGAGGGGGATGGGGAAGACAAATATGTAGGCAAATAACTATACTATAATGCGATTCATTCTAAAACCGAGTATATATAAAAGGCTGTGAAAACACCAGAGGAGGGGCAATTAATTATATCTGGGAAAGGAAGTCTCAAGGAGAGAGAGCTACGGAGAGGTGATGACATTTCAGTTTGATCTTGTGCATAACAAATGACTTCCTATAAGGTATTTTCCACCTGTTTTGAATTAACTAAAATGATTAGGTCTTAGAATTTATAAAGGTCATCTCTACTAGAATGGGAAAAGTGGATCACTCTTGTAAAGTAACCATTTAAAAAGTGCCAGCCTGATTCTGGATGGCTACCGGAATGAATTAATGTTAAAGATGCAGAAGAAAGAAGGTTCTTGAAACTGAGATGGGCATTTGATAAAAAAAATAGTGCTAATAAATAATTGTAAATAATAAAGTATAAGCAATATGACATCAAATAATTATATCTTCCTACTCTACCACATTGCCTTTTAGTTTGTGTTTGACCGATTTAGGCACAACTGCAGGGAAAAGCCACTGACTAAGGAGATAAATAGAAACATTGCCAACCTTTATGACAGAAGTAATGCTATGTGTGCTCCAAATCCACTTCGTTTTCTTCCTGGGTCCACTATGAAACTGTTTTCTCATCATCCTTGCTGACATCTGTCACTTCAGAACTGGCCTAAAAAAATCTTCCACACTTGATCTTTGACTTTCTCACTTTCCCTTCCATGGAGACCACATGTGAAAGACAATGGCGTCAGGAGATGGAAGGAGCTCTGGTCCCTGGGGCACGCTGATTCGCTCAGAAAGCGAATCAGGAACATCCACACTGGATTTTGCCTGAGTGAAGTAGTATTGCACATTATGCAAGACTGCTGAGATTTGCAATTGTTTGTTATAGAGTGGTTATTCCGTCCTTGCACACCCTCCGTGAGATGATGTCAGCACCTTTCCTTTACAATTACCTTCTTTTGCTTCCCTCCACCCATCCTCAGAATCACAAAACTCACTGTGCTTAATTCAATACATGTTTACAGAATCTATGTGTTAAGGTTTTCAGGCATTGAATAAGGTTGGTACTGTATCTCCAAACTATCAAGTATGCATTAAATAGGTCATGAAAATAAGCAGATCTCACTTCTCAGAGGAGCTACATTACATTGGCTGTGATTCATGTAGCACATGGATGGGACAACTTGAAATCTGGCCCCTGTGCCAGGCCCAGGGCACACATGGATTGTAAGGGGAGCGTGTTCTGCTGTCGTGGCTGTGAACATACTTGGAAGAGGGCCACCCAGCATGTAAAGAACGAGTCAGGTCACTTGTCCTTAGTCCTCAGAGGCTTAGATTTGTTTGGCAAAGCAGTAAGGTTTTTAAATAGCTGTTTCCATGTGTGAATTCTGCAATTATTTCTGTGACATTCTAATGTACCTGAATGAAAAATTTACTCAGTCAAGAATGTTTCATAAGCATCTCCTGAATTTCAACTAGGCATTGCTCTAGTCATTAGGATGAACACAGTGAGCAGATTGGCCCCTGCCTTCAAGAATCATATAATCTAGGAAGGGGAAACAGACATTTAAAATATAACGATGAGTGTTTTTGTGGAGGCCAGACAGAGTATGTTGCATTTATTTCCCACATTTTCTCTTCTTTCTGGACAAAAAGATATGTTCATACTTCTGTTTTTTAAAGCCAAAGCAACACCAAAAAGAATTTCTGTATGTGCAAAATTTAATTCAATTATTAAGGTTTCTAAATTTGTTTTTTCTCCTTGGTCATCATGGGTGTGGTATGAGTAGAGAGTCGGGAGTTAGTAAAGGGGGTATTTTTGTATTGAACATGCTGATTGATTTTAAGACTCTGATGAACCATGTATATGCATTTTTCTGTGAATAGGTAGCCATCTATATTAGCTCTATGTAAGAGTCGCAGATATATGAGAATGTCCTTTTTGTCCCTATCACTAGGTTGCTTGGTAGCAAAGACCTAATTAATTCTCAGTTAATTTCTTAGTATGATGTCATAAATAGTGAACAATTGAAACTGCAAGTTCAATTTGAACCTGGTTCAAATTCAGATTCCTGTGTCTCTAATACATCCCTTTCGTTGCTCTGAGATTCGTTTCCCCAAGCTCATCTCATTGTACCTATTTACCCGTCGAAAACACCCAGAGGCTCCCATTGCTGATAGAATTATATCCAACTCCATAGTAGCATTTCATGCCCTCCCTGTCTGCCCCATGTATATTACGAATCCCATCCTTAACACCTTTCTCATCCCTCACTGCAGGCGCAAAGTCCTGAATGTTCTTTCAGTTCCACATACCCCTTAATGCTCTTCCTTATTCCTACTTCTTTGTGGTATCCCAAGGCTGTCCCTGGCCACCTCATGCAGTATGCTTCCTGGGTGCCAGTTTCCCGCAGAAATGCCTGTTTTCAGGGACTGGAGGTGGAGTAGGGTGGCCACGGATTGGTCCCAGAGGAGACTGCTCCTGTGCTGCCAGAGGGCATCTGCGGATCTTCATGCAATGATGGACAGGGGAGACCTCCTCAATTCCACCCTGTCCAGCCTTTCCCTGGAGGGTCTCTGCCTGTTCCTTAAGGTCAGCATCTTCTGATCTGCTGTCTTCCAAAGAATGGGTGTGGGGGGATGGAGGTGGAGCCAGTGATGGTGCCCAAGGACTGAGAATCTGGAAGTCTAGCCTCTTCCTCATGGCTGCCATCCACCACCTGCCTCGGCATCATCTGGAAACTTAAAGATACAGAATCCAGGCCCACAACAGACCAACCAAAGCAAAATTTCCAGGGTGAGGGGGGAGCTCAGACAGCCACGGTTTAAATAATTATTCTGTGTAGGTGACGTAAGTCTGACAGCCACCCTCCACATATGGTCAGACAGTCTGTCAGAAAATCCTGGTGTTAGTCCCTTTACTGCCACAGTCAAAGTAAGGGTTCACTGGCTTTCATTTCTTTGTTTGTTCACATTAGTGTTTGGCCTCCCGGCTGCCATGTGGATAGCAGGAGAGTGGAGTCCAAGGAGTGGGGGACTGAGGGCAAATCAGGACCATACCTCCTTGTGGGGACTGTCCTTGACAATCACAAGGAAAGAAATAAAGTATTATTTGGGGGGGGGGAAGGGAATTACATGAACGATCCTCAATGTCCACTCACAATTTTCTTGAGCATTAGGTCCTGGGCAGGCAAACAGGAAGGGTCTGTAGTCTCCGATGCCTCCTACTTCGTGTCCCCCACCCCCATCTCACCCTATTTCCAGAACCTTCATCTTCATCTCTCAAGCTTGGTGACATTGCTATAACCAGTGCTGATGTATTGGAAGAATAAAAAAGAACATATGATTGTATTTACTTATTTTTGCTTTCAAAGTCTTTACTTTGGCATGGGTTTTATAACGTATATGATACATAGTGAAACATATATACTCATAAATGAAAATACATCATCAAAAGTGATACATGTAGCCACTTTTCTTTAACTGATCCTGTATACCTTTAAAAAACCTCACTATCAGCTGTCTCGACAATGCAGCAACCTGATCCTCCAAGTTAGCACCAACCGCTGGCTCCTCTTTCCCGATGACTCTCTAAGGCCTGGGAGTTTTGTATTTTGGACTCCCCCAGGGCTTTAATGAATTTCCTTTTGATGCTCGTCCAATGGAACCAGCATTGCTATTTGACATTTTGAATTTTTCATTTCAGTATGTGACCTTGTAGGGTGTTGTTTTGAAGTAACCAAATCCTGATCTTAATCTAGTGAGTTTAACCCTTGCCTGTTTCTCTGCCAATGTCATGGCCAATTAAATGCTTTGGTAGTCACATAACGCACCAGAAAATTAAATCTGGTCCTCAACGAAAAGTCCATCCTCTTCCACCTATGACTTAACTCAAATTATTCTGTGTGACCTTACAAATTTGACAAACACAAGGTTTATATTCTTAGCTTCTCGAACCTCCAGCAGTTAAATATATAGCAAATACCCGTCTCTCTCCATAAAGTGCAGTACGTGTGTGTACATTCCAGAGTCATTTAATTTCTTTTTAAGTTGGGCTCTTTTCGGTCCAAGGTTCATTTTTTTCATAATAGGTCTAAATTTATACCAGTTGGTTACTATTTCCAGGACAGCCTTGTCACCGACATAAATCATCTCATTTCAGCAGCTACAGTAAATAATTGGGCCCCTGAGACATTGTTTTCCATCTTCTCTGCAGAGAGCTCCCTACAACCTCTGGGTTCTCCCCTGGGTGAGCAGGGTGGTGGTGCCGTTGCCTCTGGCCTTTTCATTTATTATTTATTTCATTTATTGCAGGACTCAGAACAAATTGGAATTGGCAAAAAATGGAGAGAGAGTCTGTGGAATGATAATGTCTAAGGTTCTCATGATTACCACAAACTGAGGGCAGAGCAGACAGGGAGAAGAGGAGAAACACAAAATGCACTATCATTTCAAAGCAGAGCACCTAAGAAAAAGTACTTGTAAGTGCGTGAATTTTCATGTCTTAATATCAAAAGGCTGGTTTAATAAAGTTTTTTGTGTTGTTTTGTTTTTAGAAGTCAAAGGTAGCCTCCATTGCTAGAAGGAGCTCTAGCAGGAACTTGACAGACTTGCAGGATTGCCTCCCTGCGGCTAAGCTTCTCCCCTGTAAGCCTCAGTTTTTCTGGTAGTAAACACCCATGGATTGATTACTTTTCCTGGTTCCTGGAGTATAAAAGGGTCAGCTCACCAGTAGGCTGTAATAAAGCTTCCTCCTTGGTTTCTGGTTGATGAAATACTTTCCAGCTTTTGCACAAAGATTAATTTGCTACACTAGAACTTGATTACAATTCAGTAGCTTTTTATCATACAGCTTTCATCTTGGGCCAATTCTTAAAACGGGGAGCCTTTAAATGATATGATCCTGATGGATACCAAGTAGGATTTTACTCAAAGGCAGCTTAAAATGTGTAAAGTATCTTTCTGACCTAATAGCCAAAACAGAGTAAATGCTTAATAAAGTAGATTTCTCCTGTCTTTTTTTTTTTTTTAAAGATTTTATTTATTTGTTTGACACACAGAGAGAAATTACAAGTAGGCAGAGAGGCAGGCAGAGAGACAGGGAGAGGAGAAAGCAGGCTCCCTGCTGAGCAGGGAGCCCGATGCGGGCCTCGATCCCAGGACGCTGAGATCATGACCTGAGCCGAAAGCTGAGGCTTTAACCCACTGAGCCACCCAGGCGCCCGATTTCTCCTGTCTTTGGGGATGTGTGTGTGTGTGTGTGTGTGTGTGTGTGTGTGTGTGTGTGTATCCTTTCTTCCAGAATTTCAGAGTTTGAAAAGATCCTAGAGGTCATGGAGTCCAATGATGCATGACCTCAGATGCAATAATAGGTAGGTCTTGTTTCTACTTTTCTTTATTAATTTTTTAATTTTAATTCCAGCATAGTTAACATACAGTGTTATATTAGTTTCAGGTGTACAACCCAGTGATTCAACAATTCTATACATTGCTCAGTGCTTTGATCGCAGACCACTACTTACTCTCTTGTTTAACCTTTTCCAAACCTGACTCTAGTCTATCATTCTTAGCCTTTATCGAGCCATTATAGACACTCAGTAAACATTAGAATAGGCAATGAACTCAATAAATATTTGGACCTAGGAAAGTGAAGAAATTTTTTGAGCTGTTGCTAGAGGAATTACCTAACTTGGGCCTTCGCCAATGACTCACTTTTTTCCATCTGCCTTTGCCTTTTCAAAAACTGCCAGTTTACCTTCCCTTTAAGCTTATAATCTAGTGATTGTGTAAGGGAACTCGTACCTGAGGCTGCTCCATCTGGTCCATTGAGAGACCCGAGAATTGGTTTGGCTGATTGGTGCTTCCCAACTAATCAGAGTCTTCTCTGGGTTATGTCCCTGAGAGAGCTTCTATCGTAGCTTCTAGTTCTAGAGAAAGCCGTGAAGCAAATCTCTTAGATACTCCATTTCAGAGCCAACCATGAGTCAATTCTGTAATGTATAAAGAGCTATAAATATCTTCATGCATTAATAATGCTGGTTGTTGGTATATTTCAGAAATACAGTGTAGTGAAAAATGTTTCTTTGGGAAGAAAGCCATTTTATTTTGTTGTCTCTAATGTACTTACATTTTTCATCCTATATGTGACTTAATAAAGAAAAGCCACTGAAGCTCTAGTTAGGAGAGGAACTGTGTTTTTCCAGAAGCAGTGCCTGGTGTGATGTTTAAAAATACAGGCTCTTCCAGTCCCTGCTCCTTCCTTGTTCCAAGGATGTCATTATCAATACTAATATAAATTTTTCATTGCTTGAGCCATTACAATACACTGGGAATAGATTTTTCAATTTTTCAAGTTCCACTGAGTATATTAGCAGAATTATCTGTCTGTCAGCGGGCGTGTGGTGACGCCAGTAGCATCTCTGATTTTGATTGTTCTAAATCTTTTTATTTTTACAGGTCTCCAGTAGAGAAAAGGCCGAGGATTTATTTGCAAACCCTCCTCCCCATCCTTTCCTTCTGATTGCTTTCTCTTACACCTTTTATTCTCTTGTCTGAGTCTTTAAGAAGATGGATACTAAAAGCAATCTAAGAGAAAGGATGTATATACTTCATTGGTAAAATTGTGAGCTTTTAAAAATCATGCTTCTAGGTGCTTTATTTTATTATTTTTTAATATCCCTATAAGTTAGAGCAGAGAATTTGTTAAGGAGGAGATTCTTGACCCATGCAGAATCTTACTATGCTTTAGGGGCAGACGCAGAGTGGAGACATATTTTAACATTCAGTATAGTGACAATTCTTGACTCAGACACAAATGACCTATGGCAGTTTGAACTCCCTGGTCTTTTGTAATCATCATGAACTACAAGTGGTATGCCTGCCTTTAGAATGCATTTTAGACTTCAGTGTGGGGTGTTATGCAAGAAGAACCTAGGAGAGGGTCATGGTGGGAGAGACAAATTAGAATTTACAAGCGTTCTTAATTGAAAAGGCTAAGAAATAGAACAATGGGGGTCATGGAATGATAGATTTAGGAAGTAACTCCAGGATCTGCTTCTCAACTCCTCTTATATTAGGATCGGGAAAGAGAAGGCAAGTGCCTGCTCTAATGTCATATGGCTGAAAAGTGGCAAATGGCCCTCAAATCAACATCCTTGACTTGCTCTAATATGTCACATTATTTCAAAACAAAAAGAAGATGGGATTAATTTTCCATGGAATTTGCTTCCTTTAAATCAAGATTTGATTTAAATTGATGTATTTGAGAAAGAGAGAGAGCACACAAGTGGTGGGGGGAAGAGCAGAGGCAGAGGGGGAAGCAGACTGCCCGCTGAGCAGGGAGCCTGATGCAGAACTCAATCCCAGGTCCCTGGCATCAAGACCTGAGCCAAAGGCAGATGGATGCTTAACCAACTGAGCCACGCAGGCACCCAGGACTAAATAGATTTTTTGTTTGAAATATCTGGTTCAAGTAACTAACTACCCAGATCAAATTCAACAAATGGTCTTTTATTATTGTGTGTTGTTTATATCTATCCACTGAGCTTGATCTTGCCATGTAATGTCAGTGGTGATCCGTGGTTACATCACCATGCAACCTGTCAGTGGACCTGAGGTCATTAACATCTGCATTAGGTTCCTATTGCTGCCATGAGCAAATTACTGGCCCCAAACAATTTGACATAAATTTATTATCATAAAGTTCTGGGAGTCACATATCTGAAAATAGGTGTGATGTGGCTAAAAGCAAGGAAGGTGTTGGCAGGGCTAGTTCCTTCTGGAGACTCTAGGAAGAATTCATCCATTTCCTTTTCTGTCTTTTCCTTTTTTTAAGAGAGA
Organism: Ailurus styani; assembly: GCA_002007465.1. NCBI lineage: Eukaryota > Metazoa > Chordata > Mammalia > Carnivora > Ailuridae > Ailurus > Ailurus styani. The sequence goes on from LNAC01000147.1 coordinate 2,677,455, forward strand.
GAGCAGACGAGCACAGTTGGGGAGGGGCAGAGGGAGAGGGAGAGAATCCCAAGCAGAATCTATGCCTGAGCCACCCCAGGTGCCCCTCCTTTCCTGTCTTCTGGAGGCTGGCTGCATTCCTTGGCTTAGGGTCTTGATCCAGCAATGGCATCACTCTAACCCCTGCTTCTGCCATCAGAGCTCCTTCTCTGACTCATTCTCTTGCCTCCCTCTTATAAGAATCCTTGTGGTTACTTTACATTGTTCCTCTCCTGAAAATCCAGGATAATCTTCCCATCTCAAGATTGTTACTCAGATCTACAAAGTCTGTTTTGCCATGGAAGGTAACAAACTCACAGGTTCTGCAGATTACAGAGTGGACATCCTTGGTGGGGGTGCCATTCTTCCATCACATCTAAATTTAATATTCATTTAAAAAATTGAGTGTGATGGTGAGATCCTTGCAAAGACCCTGAAGACTTTAGCTTGAGTTTGATTTAGAACACATGCCCTGTGTGTCCTTGCGCAGCTTACATAACCTTGATCAAGCTTTAGTTTCTTGATCTGCACACCCACGGGTAGAAATAAGAGTCAAAATGTATTACACACTAGGTATAGTCACTCATTCACTATTTTTTAAAAAATATTCTTGCATACCTCCTTCATGCCAGGGAGAGTGCTAGGTACTGAGGGCCCAGTGATGAGCAGACACCGACACAGGGCTTCTCTCCTCTCAGGAACCTACGGTCTTGTGGAGAAGACAGCTCTTCATCACATGTGTAGTCATACGAAGTGTTCTAAAACTTCAAGTAGGACAGCATTCTACTGTAGAGGGCCTTGTGCCAGGGGAGCTGATCGTGGAAGATTTGCTCTGCGAAGGAGCATGGGAGAGACTGTCCTGAGGCAATGCTTCCTGAGTTGAGATGCGGCGAATCTGTAGAGATGAGGGAGGCAGGGAGGGGAGGGAAGGGCCTTGCAGGCAGAGGGACTGGCAGGTGCAAAGGGAGACGGGAGCAGGGTGCGTGCGGAGGATCTGAAGAAAGCCGTAGTGATGGACTGGGGAGAGTACATATATCCCAAGTACTTTGGGCCAATGGCTGAAAGGGCATGTTCCAAACCCTGGTTTGCTTTGGGAGGTGACCTCAGGCAAGTCATTAAACTCCGCTAAGCCTCAGTTCCCTCTCCGGTAAAATAGAAAGAACAGCTGCTGCTCTTAGGGAGTCGCAGATGAGATAAGAAAATTCCCGTAATTGCAGAGCACTGAAATCTTCCCAATTTTCCTAATCATTAGCTCCTTTATTCTTGCATCAACCTGATGAGGTATTATTAACCCTATTTTATAGATGAAGAAACTGAGGCATAGACCATACAGCATACAGGGCATGCAGCAATCTAGTAGCAGAGCAGGGATTTCTGGCAAGATCCATCTACCTGCAAGCCCCCGGTGCTCCCTACCACAGTGTCACTTGCCCCAGGGGGTGGCTTCAGGGATGAATGGGATAACATAGACATTTTGTAAAGTAAATGTAAATCCATAAATAAAAGGCTTATGATTATTCATACTTCCCTCCCGACCATTATGTTTCCTCCCATTATTACATTATAACATAGGGAATGTAAGCCGCCTGAGCTGATTCATTTTATTTCTTCTCCAATTCATTTTCTCTCTAAATAAATTCCAATAAAAGCTACAGAGAACAGGAATAAGTGAGAGATGCAAAGTGCATTTGTGTCTTCATTGATTCTGTGGCCTTGTTCCTTTTGGCCAGAGTGGCAGAGCTTCTTTCCGAAGGAACAGAGAGACAAGAACAGCTTACTGTCTGTTATCCTCTTAGATTCAGTAATCAAGTGTTTGGGGCAATTAAATATTCTGGTAAATTGAGATAACCAAATAAGCCGTGTGAGGTTTACATAATTTCAAAGATTCAGAATATAAAGATATATTTCACACTAAAAATAGATAGTTAATCTTCCTTTAATAATTTCAAAGATGCTTCCGAACCATGTTGGTTTTCTGGATTCCCATCACTGTGTCAATTATCTTTGCCTTGATGTAGTGCAGGAGTGCTGGCTTAGTAGTCATTTGTAGTCCATAGGATGCCAGAGAACCATCCTTTACTAGAAATGGTCGTAGATTGAAATTCAAATTCAATTTCTTGATTAATTCCATAAATTTAGAACAATGCAGGGACGGTTTTGCAATAGTCTACTTTTATTTTCAGCATTGATATGAAACAATAAAAAGTTTATATCTTAAGTGGAAAATGCACAACCCCCAAATGCTTCCCCAATCCAATCAAACAGATGCAAAATGAAGAGAGAAGGATCTTCCATTTGTCAGGTTATGGATTGTTTTTAGCATTCATCCAGATGTCTCACGATCTTAGAATGCAAGTCTTTAGCAATTCTGATGCCAGAAAGGTATTCAAGGACAGATCTATTTTCATAGACACCCACAAAAAGCATATTTGGTTTTTTGCTGTTGTTTTAAGATCATCTGGTATTTAAGAGGAGTCCAGCATCAATGGACACATCTTAATTTCTATGATCCTAGATTTCTCATCACTCCTACAAATTCAAGGCATGACCAGAAGAGCTGGGTTAAGGTCTGAAGAAGCTACCAACAGCTTGGAGAGAGGCTCTCTCCAAGTTGGAGCCAGCGGCATGTCTTGTACATTGACTGAAATAACACAGCGAAATTTCTTTCTCTCTTAAAAAGCTTCCTCCAGTAGTGAAATTCCCTTTGCTCTGCTGCAACCCCAATGTAAAAAGGAGAACATGTTCAGATATTGAAAAACCGTAGGCCATTACCTACTTTATCACTCATATCAAAGACACTGAAAAGATAGCACATGTACAATTGATGGATTATTCTCATCATGAAAATCTGATGACCCCACTTGGGTTTTCAAACAAGGCATTTAATAACCACTGCCTTGTTAAAAGGTGGAAAATGATCTGGCTGGTGGCCTGATAGGACGAGGTTTTATTGATTTTACTGAGGCCCTTGACTTGGGAGATCACAGGCTTCTTAAGGGCAAACTTAAAAGGAAGCATTAAGATGGATGAGTAATTACCTGTGTGATGGCTGTCATTCCGTAAAAACATCAGGATTGGGGAGCTTCTCCTTTGGGTATCACTTGATGGGGGAGGGCAAGACCATAGACGATGTCTCATTTCAACCGCTTTTAGTCCTTCGCATATATATGAATCAGCTTTGTTCTGTTGGAAGTATTGTGTATAGGTGATTTTAAAGACATAGGCTTTGTTTTATTCATTGAATGTTAGTGTACAAGGAGGAATAGGTAGTTACAGGTGCTAGAACAGCTAAATGATGTTTCATTTAGTTAGATGTTCCTGAAAAAAAGAAAGAACTTTATAAGTGCCTTTAGTGCTCATGGTTCTGAATCTACCCTGGAATGAGGATCTCTGAAGCTCGGGTTTCTCAAGGGGCCCAGTTGGGCTTGAGACAACGTCAGAAAAGAGACCACTGCTGGCCGACTGGGGAAGGAGGTACTGGATTGGATTCAGTGCTAAGGAAAGGTGGAGGCTCCCTAGAGTGCTGGAGAATGGAGCCGATGACCAGCATTCTGAGCAGTAGGACAGGCGTTCGGGACCCCAGGGAGCAGAGCTCCGCGTGCGCGATGTTCCGTGGACTGGAGGATGGCCATCTGAGAAATTGTGCAGTGGGGTTCTCGGGCCGCCTCTCCTGTGTCCCTTGCCCTCTTTGAATTGGCATCACTCACTGAGTTGCCAAGACTATTCTCAGGGTGGAGAGGGAGTGGAGGAAGAGGTTATGTTTACTGGAAACCACTGGGCTACAGGACCTGGGTGAGGCATGCCTTTCAGTGTTAAAATAATCACTTATGGGGCAGCTGGGTGGCTCGGTGAGTTAAAGCCTCTGCCTTCAGCTCAGGTCATGACCTCAGGGTCCTGGGATCGAGTCCCATATCAGGCTCTCTGCTCAGCAAGGAACCTGCTTCCCCCTCTCTCTCTGCCTGACTCTCTGCCTACTTGTGATCTTTCTCTCTCTGTCAAATAAATAAATAAAATTAAAAAAAAATAAAATAATCACTTATCTGTCATTTACTTATTCATTTATTTGTCAAATATCTATTGGGCAAATATTGTATACAAATGCCAGAATCACTGTGTTGCGTAATAGAGGTTGACAATGATTTAAACATGACTGTTGTTCTCAAAGAGAGTCTAGCTTAATAGAGACAGTCACATATGTAAATAAATGCATTATTATAGGTGCTGTCATGTCCTGTGTAGAGAATATGCTGGACAGAGAAAAGGCATAAGAAAATGGAGTGACTGAATTTTCCGAACAGGGAATGGAGCTGGGAATGACTCAGAAAGGCGATAACGCGTAGCTGTGTCCTGAAGGATGATTAGCCATTAGCCGGGACTGTGGTTTGCAGAGGTGGGCAGACGCCGAGTCTTGCAGGGGGCTAGAGTAACTCCAGGGGGAGGAAGGAATCTCCCCATCCAGGGTGTCTTTGCGTGGGGGATTAGAGGGTCTTTATAAACAGTCTGGGGTCAGGGAGAGAGCAGGTGTCTGCAAAGCAAGGTTTCCTTGGGTGAAGAGTTACGTGAACTGTTGCAGAGATTCCTTCTCAAACTCCAAATTCTACTACGAAGAAGAAAGTGTGGACTCATTTTTGACATCCTTGTCTGTTTTACTGATCTTGAGCACCTAAGTTATTGCCTCCTTGTGGGGACCCCAAATGGGTAGTGTCCCATTGTGTTCATAAAATGTTCTGGGCCTCCCCTCTGCTAGGAGGGACGACTTGGCCGTTAGCAAGCACACCCTCCGAAGCCATGAATGAAAGCTTGTTCTTGGCAGGTGTTTGTAGGAGATACTGAATCTTCCGACTCACCCATGCAGACAGACAGTTCTTGCTCTATATGCAGGTGTGATTCTGCTGGCTTCCATTTTGTGAGTTAAAGAACAGAGTTTTTCTGTATCTTAGAGCAAGACGAGTGAGCCACCAAAGAGTTCACTGTGACATGGGAATTATTTGTAAGCTATCATACAGGTTTAACTTGATTTATACTAGATGAAAGCATTACCACAGCATGTGGGCTTCGAAGAGGAGAGGAAATCCCTTGCTTTATTTCCTACTTGGAAATACATTTTTTAAAAGGTCAGATCCAAGAGTGAAATCATGGAGGTGAGGTGCTAAAAATATGTATTAATTCCATCATTAAGTGAGCTGATCATTGTTATGCAAAGAAAAAGAAATGGATGGGGTAGCACTTGGGAAATTGGTCTGCTAAGTATTATAATGACAATATTGCAATTAGATTCCAGCGATGTGATATTACATAGTAGAGGAATATTGGGGAGGTTATATTTCTACGTAAGGAAGTACTCAAAGATTATAGTTTTCATTATATGAATTTTTATATATGTGTGTACATTGGGTTTTTTTCCCAGAGAAAAAATTAGTACATAAGGTATTTTACTTTGTTAGAAGCCATCTCTAGTAAAGGATTGTTAAAAATGAATGTGTGTGAAGAGTATTTGAACTGGTTTTTTTGTCTGTCTCTTATAAATGTTACAAAGTATAACACTACCACAGGGTGACCTGTATTGGAAGAGTAAACTGCCAGAAATTTCTTGATATCACACAGAAAAGAAGAGGGAGATCAGAGACCAATTTAATGTATTTCTCTTATTTTCATTATTCCTTTATATTTTAAGCCCACTGCTCATTCTTTGGCTTTGAACTTCAACTCCATTATACTCATGTACTCTTCCCTAATTGTTAATATCTGTGGGATAGAATTCATTGGAAGGCCTACCCCTATGGCTGTGGTTAACTCTGGAAACTAATTCTCTACAGTGGGTTATTTCATATATTGTTGATGTGGAAATAGGATATACTGCTGAAGGGCGGATCCTAGATTCTAAATGTGTTCATGAGTGCTAATTCATTTGGGAGAACATCTGTATGATGAACATGTTTTGGGAAACAAATTTTATGCACGCTATTTGAATTTGAGCACATACAATAGTTTTAGGAATACAATTATCTACATATTTTTTCAAAATAGATCCATAAATGTTGGAGTCTTTTGTGTGATGAAAAACAATGTCTCCTAAAATAAGTAGGAATTGTAAGTGAAGGTGTTCCAAATAGCTTGACTGGAAACAATGTGAAGTCCTTGGGAGAGCCCCAGAGACTTTGCAGGAAGTAGGCCTGCACTCAAATATTGGTTCTACCATTTGCTTGAATTGTGTCATATTACATAACCTCCTAAGCCCCTGATTCTTCATCAGTAAAATGGGGTTAATAATCTAATCAAGGGATATTTATTAAGGTTCTTACTATGGCTAGTCACATTGTAAGTTTTAATAAGTGATGGTTATTGTCATTAAATGTAAATTCATGAGTAGTTTTGAAAGACTATCTTCTCACCTATGGAGGTGAACTGCCCAGATTGTCTATAAATATAACTTAGTTTATTTTCAGAGTAACCCTGAGTTGAGGATCTCTGAGAGTCTTGTTTTCATAGAATCTGCTTAGATGGCTGTGATAATTTCATTGGCAGCCCAGCAAGACAGTTTCCAACATGGCTGGGAAGTTGACTTGAGCCACATCATGTCCACTTCTGACAGCTAGAGCATCAATGTTAAGAAGTACCAGACCAAAAAAGGAAAAAGGAAATGTATATGCAAATTTAAGTATCATTCTCCCAAATACCATTACATGACATTCACATAACAACTTCTATTTTTCTCACAATATGTGCTTACTGTAGAAAATTTAGAAAATACCAATATGAAAAAATGTTTCTTTCACCCATTATTCAGATATTATTTATAACTATTAATATTTCAGTGTATATCTGTCCAGTTCTTTCCCTAAATATGCAGCATATTTCTCTCAACGAAAATGGAACCATGTTGAATGTATTTCTTTGAAGTATACTTTTTTTTTTTAAGATTTTATTATTTATTTATTTCACAGAGGGAGAGAGATCACAAGGAGGCAGAGAGGCAGGCGGAGAGAGAGGGGGGGAAGCAGGCTCCCCGCTGACCAGGGAGCCCGATGCGGGCCTCGATCCCAGGACCCTGAGATCATGACCTGAGCTGAAAGCAGAGGCTTTAACCCACTGAGCCACCCAGGCGCCCTGAAGTATACTTTTTTGATTTAATGCTTTATTATGATCATATTTTCAAGTCTTTAGAGTACTCTAACATATTTTAATGCATGTATGATATTCCAACATACTTTAATCAATCCTCTCCTTTTGGACATTTATGTTGTACGCAGCACTCCTCACTCTTTGTCTGATGGGTGAGCTCAAACATGGGAAGTCACAGGGAATAGTAGTGGAGCCACTGGACTAGGTCAAGACAGCAACCTGATTAACCTGTTCACATCTAATTCTGTGAGTCAGTCATTTCCTCATTACTAAACCAGTTTCCTTAGGGGTTTTGTTTACTTATGACCCAACTTGTGGCCCAAAGAACAACTATCTGGTAATTAGAATTTGAAGATTTTCTTGCCTAAGTTTCTGATTTTAAGACTTTTGAAATTATAAATTCCGCCCCCCAGTTGAAAATTCATACTAATTCATTTTCCTACGAACAAGTGGCACAGCATCTTGGAAAATATGCTAAAGTTTATTCTGCACTGCATGAAAGTGAGCTTATCACCAAAGTCTATGGCAATCCATGGGTCTTTTGTGTCACTGTTCTGGGAGATGCAAACTATCCTTTCTTCAAACAAGGTCTGTTCATTACTTTGCCCCCTCTCCCACCACTTGTCTTTATTTACATCAAGGCTTGGTTTAAAAAGAACTAGAACAGGTTCCTGAGGGTCCTGGGTTAGCATTCTTCCAGTGGCCATTAATTCTCTGTGGTGTTATATAATTCATTAACTCTCTGTGACCTATTCTCTTTACTTGCTCTCCCTAACTTACAGTGCATGTATGTGGACAAAAGGAAGTAACAGGTTCAAAATCTCTTTGAAAAAATACATAAGTACTACCCAATTATCTTTCATCTTTAGCCTTGTTTTCTTGGAAAACTTCAGTTTCAGGTGCCTAATTTTCTGTGATTATAAGTCATCCTACTGTAGAAGATGACACTTGAGTCAAACACTGAAGGAAATGAAAGATATCAGAGCGAAAGTCTTGCCAGGCAGGAAAAACAGCAAGTGCGAAGTCCTGGGTCAGAAACATATCTTGGTAATTGTAAATTGTTCAGGAGGGTCTCTGCTGCCTACCATGTGATGCCTACCATTCCTTCTCCTTTCTACTTTGAATCCTTGTAGCTATGTCTTCCATCACTGCTTATATTCAGGCCACGAGTATGCTAAGGACACACGTCTGAGCACAACTGTTAGTGCTGTCCTCACAAAAGCCAATGCCTAAGGACTGATGTCATGATACTCCTTCATGGAAAAAAAGCCTGAAGCTTGATTTTGAATGCGAAGATATGGCCATTGCTACCATCATTTTTCAATGATTCACATAACACAAGCATCAATCCCACTGAACCTTCTCATATTCTCAATTGTTCCTTGGCTCTAAAAATATTTTCTGTCCCATCTCCCCCAAACTCACTTGACTCTAGCTAATTCTTATACTTCCTGAACATCTCAGTTTAAAAGTCTCTTCTTCCATTTGTAAGCTTCTCTGCTCTGTCCCTGTCCTGTCATATCTGAGATCATGTCATTACTGAGCTCATGTCACTCTTCTGCTCAAACACTTCGATGGCTTTCCATTAAGGAAAAATAGGTCTCATTGGCCTATTGGGTCCTACCTGAATGGCTTGCCCTCACCATTTCTCTCTGGCCCCACCTTCTACTATACTCTCATCTATTCACTCTACTGCTCCCTGCACATACCAGACATGGTCCTAGTCTCAGGGCCTTTGCACTTGCTGTTCCTCCTACCTGGAAAGCTCTTCCCTCAGGTGTCTCTCATTTCCCTTAGTATTTTACTTACGTGTCATCTTTTCAGGTAGACTGTCTCTGGCCAACTTATCTAAAATTTCAACATACCTCCTTAGACTCATAGTTCCTTCCCTGATTTATTTTTTTCCTTTAGAACTAATTATATGATAAATATATTACACACGTTACTTACATATATACTCTCCCCACTACTCCCCACTCCCTCCAGATTACAAGCTTAGGGTGGGCAGGGATTTGTGTCCTTTGTTAATGTAACTGCTCTATTTTCAGTGCCAGGAACTCAACAAATACTTGCTGAATGATTGAACATTGCATCTATGTATACATTTATGTATGCATTTATGATGTATTTATTAATTTTACTTTGTTTTATTGAAGATTCCTTTTCTCAGGACCCAGGCAGGGGGCCAAGAAGGCTGGGGCAGAGGATGATCTGAATGAGGGTTGTCTTACTTATACTTTTCCAACTCATAGTTTCATTCAAGGAAGCTCTTGATTCCATACACCCTGTCCCCATAATCTTCCAGGCAGTTTCACAAACACCCCAATTCTGGGATATAAAGCTACTGAGCCCCCTTGTGCATTAAAGTTAACAGAAATGAGTCAACCCTCATGTATGATAGGGATAAATTTCTGTTGTAACAAAATTTAGACATAGGATAGCAACTAATTCTGACATTCTCGTCAAATTGTAAAAAGAATATATATTGGGATATATAGACGGGGGAAAAAACCTTTTCCCCTAAATATTAAAAATTCCTTTTATAGTGAAAAATCAGCACCCTAGATCTTTTATTCCATTGAAAGAAAAAACTTGTGATGCAGGAAGGAGAAATCTAGTATGTTAAAATTTATAATATATTTTTTAAGGCTTGAACCACAGACTTTTCTGATGGATATGGGCAGGTTATGTCTTTCAAACAGAATTTTAAAAATTCCTGTGATGTTAGTGGGAAATTGCTCACTACTTTGCTCTTCAAATGGCATCCTTGGCTCTTGAGAAAGATTTCTGAAAGCCTTTATTTGATTCTTGACAGCTGTGCGTTCTTCCAGGCTGCCAGATGAGACTCTATCTTGTCTAAATGTAAATACCTGGTTACTTGACTCCCTGGCATGGAGGGCAGTTTATTCTTTTTGTAGGAAGCCTTGATTTTAAAGAAAGGAGAGACTGAGGGCCTTTCATTAGCAGGCAGGCTTCAAACTCTTTCCAGACCCTGTGTTTACTCCCACAGAGCAGATTTTGTTTTCATGCCCAATAAGTTTGAGAAAGCAGTAAACTCCATCCGGTAAATGGGTCACTGATAGAGAGCAGGAGGTCACTCTGGTCTTGCAAAGTATGAAACTGCTGCTCTCCTGGGACTAGGGACAGGGGTGGGTGAGTGCTCACCACCGAGCACATTGGGGAGGGCTCCAGCCTCCCCTTTGCCCTGGGCAGTTAGGATCACAGAGCACTCTGGTCAGTAGATGGGGAAGTGCAGCACTGGGAGGAGGAATGGTTTTGACTTAGTCTTGGGCAGTCTGAACGTCTTGAAGGAGGGAACCTTAGAAATGCCTCTAATAATATACACAGGCACACATCACATACACACTCATAAGGCTATTAAACGCTCCCCGCCCCAGCCTTTTTGGGTGGCAGGGATGGGGGTGGCCTGAAATTGCACAGTTGATGCTGTCATTTCTGCAGCACTTCAAGTGAAGTATCTAGGTGTTTCTTCTAATATCTCCACTGCAACTTCCAAATCATAGTCTTCCTGTGTTAGCTGAAAGCATTAAAACCAGAAATTACCATAATAGTGCTATTTACCCCTCATTTATGGAGCTACTAGTGTTATTTTTCCACTGACTTTACAGAATGCATTTCAACCCACAGTATTTTCGGTCTGGTTGATGAAACTCAATTGTACTTAAAAAACACAGTTGGGCATTGTATCCGAAGACGAAACCAGCAGGCTTGTCATTTCACAAAAGGCACTTCCAGAGGTTGCAGTCCCTGTAATTGGAGAGTATTTCATTTGGTGTTTGATGCTGTGGACTAATGCCTTATTTCACAGCTAATCATCTCCATGTGCTTATGTAACTGGACCAGGGTTTGAATGAAGACTGCGCATTTCAGCAGCTCTACAAACTAGGTGTAAGAAATTCTGTTTCTCTTTATGTAAAAACAGGTCCGAGGTGGGGGTGGGCGGGTGGTGACTGGGGTATCAGCCCTGGAAGAGCTGTACCAAGAGGTTGAAAGAAAAAAGTGTGTGTGTGTGTGTGTGTGTGTGTGTGTGTGTGTGTGCGCACATGTGCATGTGATAGCCCTGAGGTTGTTAGCAAAGATTTACTTCATTGATGTTTTATGCTCAGGCATAGCACTTGGAGACTTTCTCTGAACTCACAAACAGCCCTGATTATGGTGTTTGTGACAATGCCACAGGGTCTTTGCATTATTTATCCCCTAGCTGCTTTACGAATCCAGCTTTCTGGGAATATTTTCAGTTGGAATCACTAATTAGCACATATGTGGAAACTTCTCAAAGCAGTTTGGCCCCCTCCTCATTACTTTTTAATTTTTTTTTCTATTTGCCTAATGTGTGTCAAAGATAACATTTTACATGATGGGTCAAGGAAATTTTCACATTGAAATGCACACGTTTCATGGAAGAAAAAAATTAGTCAAGCAGGGGACCTTATGATCAGAAAGAGAGCAGCTCAAATGCATGCTAATGGAGAATGGTGTTAGTTTGGTCCATAATGTGTTCTATGGAGTATTTTATTAATTGACCTCTAGGAGAGCTTTCTGAAATTGCCCCACAAATATGTTAACAATCCTGTAAACTGTACCTTTATTGATCAGTACATCCTGACTTCACTAGATTACACGGTGGCCTCCTTCTGTTTCCCAGGGCTTTGAATTCTGTACATTTTGGGCACAATATTTTCCTAGTGAGAGCACAATCCACATGTGTAAGAACATGTCTCTCTCTCTCTCTTTTTTATTTTGAAACCCCAAGGACAATGTGAAAACAAGGTCTCTGAATTTTTACATCTCCTTTCCCAAGTTTCTTCCTATCTTTCTACATCAGAAAAAGAAATTACTTCCCATGTCATATCGCAAACACAAGGCATGAAATGTGAACTCTAAGGCGATGGCATTTTTAAGATGGCAGAAAAATCTAGGTTCAGCCAGAAGAGAAAATATTAACACTGGAAGAATAAAAAAAAAAGAAAAGAAAAGAAAAAAAGAAAAGAAAAGAAAAGAAAAGAAAAGAAAAGAAAAGAAACCATGGGGATATTTAAAAATAAATCATCAAGGTAAAACAGATCTCTTAACCAAAAAATGTAAATATGGCAATACTATGTTGAATTAGGTAGGCTGCTATTTTCTGTGTAACATAGGCCTACCAAATATATATTTTGCAAGTGGAGCTGTGTGAATCATTGGGTTGTGGTCTCTAAGGGGTCTGCTGCATGGTTTATTTATTATGGTTGCACCTGCTTTCTGAAGAACTCAGTGTAAGTATGGGTGGGAACCCTTCAGTGTGTTCTCTATGAAAGTCCAAAACACCATCCAGATACAGTCTTTTAGATGCTGCAATTTAACTTCAGGCATAAAATGTCTAGTCATTTGGTGAAGTGGCCAAGTTAAATCCTTATCTACAGGATCTCATAAATTATATTAATTGAAGAGATTTTTTGTTTCTTTTTTAACCTACTGTCAGTGGCTCTTATTGTGTTATATCTCTAGTATTCTAAAGTCTAGTGTTTAAAGCTTAGTCTGGAATGGAGACTTAAGATTTGCTTATCTGCTGTGGTCTTTTTTTTTTTTAAGTGTGTTATGTTAGTCACCATACAGTACATCATTAGTTTTTGATGCGGTGTTCCAAGGTTCATTGTTTATGTATAACACCCAGTGCTCCATGCAATACGTGCCCTCCTTAATACCCACTGCCAGGCTCACCCATCCCCCCACCTACCTCCCCTCTAAAACCCTTAGTTTGTTTCTCAGAGTCCACAGTCTCTCATGGTTCGACTTCCCCTCCGATTTCCCCCCTTCACTTTTCCTTTCCTTCTCCTAGAGTCCTCCATGTTACTCCTTATGTTCCACAGGTAAGTGAAACCATATGATAATTGACTTTCTCTGCTTGACTTATTTCACTCAGCATAATCTCCTCCAGTCCCATCCATGTTGATACAAAAGTTGGGTATTCATCCTTTCTGATGGCTGAGTAATATTCCATTGTCTATATGGACCACATCTTCTTTATCCATTTGTCTGTCGAAGGGCATCTTGGCTCCTTCCACAGTTTGGCTATTGTGGACTTTGCTGCTATGAACATTGGGGTGCCTGTAGCCCTTCTTTTCACTACATCTGTATCTTTGGGGTAAATGCCCAGCAGTGCAATTGCCAGCTCATCTGCTGTAGTCTTAAAGCGGTGCCCGGGACAGCATGTGGACCCATCTTCTATGCCAGTTCCATTCTCTGAGAGTGACTGCCTGTAGGCTTAGTGGGAAAGTGTGTTGGGATCTAGAAGTAATATCTGTAACCATTATAGTAAGGCATTTGTGGCAGTAACAATGCACATGCCAGGCATTTTCCATCCCTCATCTAAAAATTGACATTCAGTCGTGTGAGCTTGCTAATTTAACAGCTGATTTACAGATGAGAAAACTGCATCACATTTTGTTCCAAACTCAAGCTAATTCAAAATGTTCTAAATCTGCGCTGTCCAATATGGCAGTCATCAGCTACGTGGGTATTGAGCCCTTGAAATGTGTGGCTAGTCCAAATTGAGGTACACTGTAACTGTAAAAATATGTATTGGGGGGCGCCTGGGTGGCTCAGTGGGTTAAAGCCTCTGCCTTCAGCTCAGGTCATGATCCCAGGGTCCTGGGATCGAGGCCCACATCGGGCTCTCTGCTCGGCAGGGAGCCTGCTTCCTCCTCTCTCCTCTCTCTCTTTGCCTGCCTCTCTGCCTACTTGTAATCTCTGTGTGTGTGTCAAATAAATAAATAAAATCTTTAAAAAAAAAATATGTATTGGGTTTCAGAGACTTAGTATGAAAAACAGAATGTAAACATCTTACTAATATTTCTTATGGTGTTACATGTTGAAGTGATAATATTTTGGATATACTGGGTTAAATAAACTGTCACTAAAATTAATCTCACCTATTTCTTTTTACTTTTAAAAAATGTGGCTACTAGAAAACTTAAAATTACCTAGGCGGCTCACATTTCTGGCTCACATGATATTTCCATTGGATCACATTGCTCTCAATTAACATGTCTTCTCTTCTTTCATTAGCTCTAATGTTTGAGTATTTTAAACTTGAAAGACAGATTGTGGTTTCTTTTCGACAAATCTATAGCAAGAAATTGTTTATTTTCCCCCCGAAATATTTAACTTCTCTTCTAGGCTGCTTTATGCCTTTGGGCCTTTGCTCTCACATGTTCTGTCTTGAAAGCCAACATGCCCTGGGTCAGCCACCGAGGGAAAGCCCACTCACTGATTTTTCAACACTTGCCTCAAGTACCACTGTGGTATCATGCCTCAAATTAAGGCCCAGTACAATGTGCTGTCTTAGTGTCTCGTGAGGTTAGCATGGCCTCCAATGGCCTCACCCCAAGTTCCCCTCCTCGCTCTGCTCCTGCAGAGCAGGCACGTGAGCCAAATGACCCTCCTTGTCAGGGCGACCAAGTGCAGCTCCAGCCTGTCTTTGAGTAGTGGGTTTCACTTCCCTGCCAGCCACAGAATTATTCAAACAAGCCAATCACAGCCTCCTGTGGGAACCACGGGTGCCCCACCTTCTTGGTGTTACAAAGGCTGCCTCCCACCATCTCGTTCAACCTGCTCCAGATTGCAAGACGGGTATGACCTCACATGGGATGAGGCACCTTCCTTCCCCGGGATATGAGTCCATGTGACTCATAAACTGTTGTCCATCCAGCCTGTCCAGGGTTGGTGTCATGTGTTCCGACATCCTATTAACCAGAGGGTGGAATCTCTTCCTCACCAACAGGGCGAACGGGAGGTGATCAAAACCACTGCGTTGTTGCGTAAGCCTTCCCTCATCTTCCTCTTCCAAGGCAGCACTGGCCAGCCCTCTCCTTTGCCACACTCACTGTACTGGGTAGCCTTCTATCTTCGTAACCAGCCCTCTCGCTTGCACTCATTTGCTTATGCATCCTCTCTCTTCTTCTATGAGAAACTGAAAGCTGACTGAAGGTAGCAGAATTTCTCCTGTGTGTTTGCATTTCTGGTTCTGAGGGCGGTGCTGGTACGTAGCAGGTGCTCAGTAAATGTTTGGGGAATGAATAAATTCTGAAAACCCTTGCATAGCTGATGCTGGTATTAGGAATTTCCTACTTTCTAAATGCAAAGAAATAAACCGACTTTTCCTCAGTCTAATAATTGCAGTGGAGGGGCAGCGAGGGAATCTGCTGATTCTGCAATCTGCTAAGGGAGAGAGGAGGTAGTCTGAGGTAACGGGAAGAGAGCTAGTGACTTATATCTCTTCTCTTGAAAGCTCTGTGAGTGGTAGAAAGAAGAGGATGACTTGGGGAAAAAATTCAGAGAAACATCATGTTCATAAAATTGTTTGATCAACCACGCCCTATCTTTTAAGGAACCATAATTTAAATAAGAAGATATTCTTTTTAAATTTAAAAGCAAGGAGGGGTGCAGTTGGTTAAGCGTCTGACTCTTGGTTTCAGCTCAGGTTATGATCTCAGCATTCTGGAACTGAGTCCTGCCTCGGGCTCTGCGCTCAGCACAGAGATTGCTTGAGATTCTCTCTCTCTCTCTCTCTCTCTCTCTCTCTCAAATAAACGAATCTTTAAAAGTAAATAAAAGCAAAATAAAAAGCTCAGTGTGATTATGGATAACTCAAATTTGTTTCAGAGGAGAAGAAGTCCATGCCCATGGAGGGAAGAAGCCTAGAGTAGGTATGCATTTGGTGGGAGAACAATAGGATGAATCTAATCTCATAGAAAGAACTGGGCCGAATCCAATACAGTGGGCAAGCCTAGGCTTGTAACTTATAAAGCTTTTACAAGGCTAGGTCTTGTTCTCAAGCCGCTATGGTGCCTGTACTCTAGGGACATTAGGACCTACAGAGTCATGGATGGAGGGGGTCCCACTGAATCAGTCAGTAGCCTTTCTCTCAGCCCCTACCAGGGCCAGACATCTGGTCTCCCACTGCTCCTCCACGGCCCTTGCCCAGAAGACAGGAGGAGCATCCAAGGGCAAGAACACTGCTGCTCTGCTATTTCCCAGTTTTCTCAAATATTCCCAGTTGAGCGAAACAGTGATGGCATTATTATCTCTCTGCAATCTGATTTTCTCCTCTCACTAATCTGTATGAGCTGGACTTCTCCAATTAATAAATGACTATCAACAATTAAAAACAAATAAAACTGCCAGATAAAATATCAGTCTGGTCTAACTGCATTAAAAATTAATTCTGAGATGGCTTATATTTCTAAAATGTCAGTAGTCGTTGGCTAACTATCCTAGTTAGGAAGGACTTTCTTTTGTTTCTCATTTTTATCTATATGTACTTTTCATGTTGAATTGTCCTATCCTTTACACGATTATCATAATAGTAGATAGTAGATTGTTTTCATGTCTTCACTTAGCAACAACAGCTTTATATTAGTCTCTAAATGGCTGTAGAGTATAGCTGGTCCCTGGCAACCCTAGTCTGGACTCAGTGTTTTCTAATGGAGCTGCATCTGCTGCTGGGGCAGTGTGGGAGTGGAGGTGTGGCAAACCAGTAAACGTGCCCCAAGAACCCTCCTACACTGTTGGTAGGAATGCAAGCTGGTGCAGCCACTCTGGAAAACAGTATGGAGATTCCTCAAAAAGTTGAAAATGGAGCTACCATATGACCCAGCAATCGCACTACTGGGTATTTATCCTAAAGACACAAAAGTAGTGATCCTCAGGGGCACGTGCACCCGAATGTTTATAGCAGCAATGTCCACAATAGCCAAACTATGGAAAGAACCTAGATGTCCATCAANATCAACAGATGAATGGATAAAGAAGATGTGGTATATATATACAATGGAATATTATGCAGCTATCAAAAGAAACGAAATCTTGCCATTTGCAACGACATGGATGGAACTGGAGGGTATTATGCTGAGCGAAATAAGTCAATCAGAGAAAGACAATTATCATATGATCTCTCTGATATGAGGAACTTGAGGGACAGGGTGGGGGGTCGTGGGGGGTAGGGAGGGAAAAATAATGAAACAAGATGGGATGGGGAAGGAGACAAACCATAAGAGACTCCTAATCTCACAAAACAAACTGAGGGTTACTGGGGGGTGGGAGGGTAGGGATAGGGTGGCTGGGTGATGGACATTGGGGAGGGTTTGTGCTTTGGTGAATGCTGTGAAAGATGTAAGCCTGATGATTCACAGACCTGTACCCCTTGGGCAAAGAATAAAAATAAAATTAAAAAAAAAAAGTGCCCCAAGAGCCAAAAGACATTCAGGAGCTGGGCTCTCTCCTGGCCAAGTTTCAGTTCCCAAATAGTCTATTTCACTGATTTTCATGGCCTCTGGCCTGGAGAATCTTTGGGGTGGGAAGATAAAATTTGGGGTTTCTATGTCTGAGCTTCAGTTTCTCTCTCAGCCTACAGACTGCCCTCCATTTAGAATTAAATTAACTTAAAAAGAGAGTGCAAGTACCTTGTTTGAAAAATCTGTTCAGTTTGCCTGGTGATCTAATTTTCAGCCCAGATATGATTTGGCCTCCCTGTTGGATAGCGTCTGCTTTTCATTTGCTGGGTGTTGTTCACAAGGTCCCAGGACATTGCAGGCAGCAGCCAACAGAACAGCAGACCTTGGAAGGCCAGCCCCCGTGCATATTTTTTTAACGTCAAAGTCATAAGACTGGCCTCTAGCTCTGCTGCAATCACCCAGGCTTCAAGAAGGAAGGCATGCTTTCTGTTCCACAAAGCATCTTGTATTATTTTTTAAACATTTTTCTTTTGATACATACCCAAGCACCACACATTTTTCCCCCTTAATTTTTAAACCCACGTAGACTTCAAGGGAAATTGAATCCATATGTTTCTGATTCATTTACACACAACTCATCAAAATATTGTTTTAAAAGAGCTAAACTCAAATCCCACAGGGGCTGAGCAGGTTTCAGACGTGGCTGAAGCCTCTCCCTTTGCTGGACGTGGCTGGATGTGAGCAAATCCAGCTCCAGTGGAACGGGTACACTCACACTTCTCGGAGTCTGCACTGAATAGCATCTTTCTTCGAGGTTCAGATAGAACACGGTAACTCCTTCGCCTGCAGCCAGCTTTCCTTTGCGCAGTTGCTACTACGGCGCCTTGTTGCCTTAGCCCAGACTGTGGGGAGCAAACCAATGGGAAAACTCACTCTTTACATCGTTCTAGCCAAATTGGAATGATCGGAAATGTTCTGGAGAGCCTATTGTTATATATTTTCCTGCCTCATTGTAGACTCATAAAATCATGGAGCTGGCAGGGACCCTGCAAAAATCATTCTGCTACCTTCACATAAGCCTCACGAAACTCCTAAACAAGCAGTAAAGCTATCCTAATTATGGTCACCAGTCCTGTTAGATAGTAGAGGTTGGTTCTTATTTCCTTTTAGGTAATTCTGACCAAAGCTCCACAACTCTCCATGTCAGTAACTCTGTTAAATTTAGATATATATCCAAGGTCTGTATGCGTGCCCTCAACTAAATTCTTGAGGTTCCACTAGTTCTCGGATAATGAACTGTGAAATTATCCTATTGTACCCTTCGGTTCCCCATAACCAACGAAGCGAGCATGGAGACTGGCAGGACAGCCAGCAGTGGGAAGCTTTGTCTGTGGTTCAGAACTCTTCTCTTATGCCTGACTTAATCGGGAAGCTCAGTCGGAATGGTTGAAAGAGCTGTCAACATCTGGACATCTCTGCCCTGAAAATTCCCAAGGCGATCACAGCATAAAAAAACAGCGTCCGGGGGTCCATTCTTCCATTGCAGATACAGACAACGGGAGCGCCGACATTGCAGGCACCATCGAAAGGTTAGCGAGGTGACTGAGATGCACAGATGAGCGGGAGCTGGGAGCCTCCGACAGGGTTCAGGACTCCAAAGACAGCACGTCTACTAACTGGCAGGGGGGCTTCCAGAACACAGGGCATCTCTTACTGCTACCCTGAAAGAACGGGTGAACTTCTCAATAGATTTTTTGATTAATGTCAATTAATGTAACTGCTCTGAAATAGTGGGGCCTCATTAGTATCAAAAAGTTCTGTGAGTTGGCATTAAAATGGCATCAGACATTCAGCTAAATTCCTGCTTTCCTCAGGGGCCGCCAGCTCACTCAATTTGCCTGGGGCTTTTGACTCAACAGCCTCTTCCCACATTAAACAAGTGATTCCTGAGCACTCTGGTGGGTTCGCAAATCCTGACAGATGTTTCTTTACAAAAACATGCAGGCCCAACATCCCCTGAAAAGCTGAAATGGATGAGGGTCTTCCTCTTCCTCAAACTTTCTCCACATCGCTCATTTGCTCATTTTACTCAAATCCACACGAAGGACTCCGCTGAGCCCGGCTCCAGTATAACATTTTGTGTTATAACATTGATGTGTCAGGACATTTAAAGATGTGTTATTCTTATTTTTCTCTCAGTTACTCAAGTGTTAGAACTCTTTAGTGGCCATGGGCTATTCCTCTGGGTGATTCTTTCTTGGCATCATATTATTATCTAAATTTATTATGATTGGGTTGGTTGGTGTAGCTAAAAATAAAAAAGGGGACCAGGGCATATCACCAGGATACACTTTGTATAGGCTTCAGAAGGCAGCTTTTAAAATCAGCTGAATCACTTAGCAACTGTATTAGAAGTGAAACACATCCATTTCTAAGTATCCAGAGCCTGGGTAGGGTATGTGATTTTCATAAGACCTTGCTATAAATCAAGGTGTAGTTAGGCATGAGATTTGTGGTCCAACTTTCTTTTAAAGAGTACTACTAATAAAAATATCAGCAGCTACTGCCTTTGGTGCCCAGACACATGTCCAGTCCCATGCCTAGCACATCACTGACATTACCTGATTAGATCACGATCAGTAGGTGTAGCAGACATTCTGTAACACCCATTAGACAGATAAAGACACTGAGGCCCACAGGAGTTGGCTCGTTTATCCAAGACAACAGGGCTAGTAAATGGAAAAAGAGGGACTCAGATCCAAGCCAATCTGATTCCAAAGCCTAAAGGGAAATGAAAAGTAAACATGAAATGAGACGAAATCAAGTAAAATGACCTCAGAAGTAGTAGGCAGTACTATTAACTATACTTTATTTAAAAACATTTTGTAAGAAGAGAGGACTTTTGCAAAAGTTAGGTATTCTGCCTTTTAGGTGACTGTCGTACTGTAGAACAAGGATGGAGTGCAGAAATTAGACCCTCTGTAATCTCCCTGCTGTCCAGGCAGTACCCCCTCCCCTTCCCCTCGGCAGAGTACCCTCCCCTTCCCTTCCATAGGACCCTTGCTGGGCTATACCTTTCTTCCGTGGTCTTTCTCCCTGGCCAGACAGTACTGCCTTCTGGGAAAGGGACCGGTCCTCTGGTACTCCCCATGCCCGGCACAGTGCTTGGCATGGAATGTATGCCATTCAGTGAGTGGGTGGTGAATGGGGATATTGAAGAAACTGAGCAGCCTCCCCTGAAGCCGAGAGGTCATGAAGAAGACACAACAGGACTGTAGGGGCACCTGGGTGTCTCAGTGGGTTAAAGCTTCTGCCTTCGGCTCAGGTCATGATCTCAGGGTCCTGGGATCGAGGCCCGCATCAAGCTCTCTGCTCAGCAGGGAGCCTGCTTCCTCCTCTCTCTCTGCCTGCCTCTCTGCCTACTTGTGATCTCTCTCTCTCTCTGTCAAATAAATAAATAAATAAATAAATAAATAAATAAATAAATAAATAAACTAAAAAAAAAAAAAAAGAACAGGACTGTAACTTAAGCCAACTTGTAGGCCAAAACAAAACCACCTTCAGGTAAGATCTGACTCAGGCTAGAGGTTAGCAGGGCTGGCTTACCTTCCATCTAAACAGCCTCTCTTAGAGGTATAGTTGGTGCCATTTGTCTTTATTTTATCATCAGACTGAATTTCCCAGCATCTTCCTACCTGGTTTAATACTTTCCTAAAACTAGATGATTTAATACTTTCCCTTCTGATATATTTATAAAATAGGTGTGGTTTTTCTGGAGAAACTTCTGGCTAACCTTTGGCCTATGTGGAGGCTTAAGAAAATCATCAATGCTTATTAAGAACTTATTTATTTAGACAAAAGAGATCAAAACCATGCTAGGCCCTGCTTTGTTCAAAATGCAAGCTGTTGGCTGGTCCCAGCACGGTCTTTTGGTACAATCCAACTGACACCCCTCTCCTTTCACAACACAGAACATGACACAAGCGGACAAGCAAACATAATTAAACACTGGCCCAGATAGGGTTTTTCTTAATTAGTTGTGAGTTTCTATAATGAAAATACCTGGAGATTTATCTGACTTCAAAGTCCCATTAAAGCTGTGCTGCTTTTGTTGCTTTGAAAATTTGGGAGTTGAGGACTCCTCGCCTCGTGCTTCTTAATGATGATAATTATATGATATGCTTAAAAGTGCTTTTGATCTTGGCCTCTCAAAGCACTCAAGTGAGGCACTAATTCCCTCAACCCCACTCTGAGGCAGGCCTTCCTTGTTTACGGACAATGCGTGCTGACACGATGTCACAGGCATCGCTGCTTCAGGGGGAGGCTGCCGGCAGCCTCGGTGAGAAGGCTCTGGGACACGTCACGATCGCTGGATGAAGTATCAACCCGCGGGCATGACGGCAACACCTCACACACGTAGGGCGTTTTATACAGCTTCTGATCGCGTTTAAACAGTAACAAAAGAATTATAGAGCAACCAGATATCACAGCGCCCACTGCACCTGTGATATGGGCCATAGAAATCCTCACTCCTTTTCCTTTTTTCTGGGAGTTTCTCAGAAGGCAGGGCACCAACCAGGTGACAGGTGTGTGGCGTAAATCTCATCTCTGGCTGCAGGGAGCGATTCCCCGCCTTTCCTGCAGTTCCTCAATCCTGCTAATGAAATGATCGGTGGAGTACAGCCATTCCTTCGTGCATCTGTAACTGATTTTGTTGACTCTGTATCTTGCTGGCATGTTAGCTTCTGGTGTCCTCATTCATGGAGCAGGCGACAGACAGACATTAATACCTATTGTGGAAAACTGAATTAAAAGGTAGACAATTAAAGCTGAGTTTTGGCACAAAAATCTTTCCAAAGAAATAAACTCTATAAGGGCCAAGTTGAGGTTGAGTGAGAGTCTCTCGTAGGCGCTATAATTTGTACATTTCTTTACCTAAAGTGACTAGATAAATCTTTGATTTGAGCAGATGGCCCACGAGTCTAATTTAGGGGGCCTCTCAAGATCCAGGCAGAAGAGAACTTGATGGAGGGGAATAAAACATGAAGCCGGGGGTGCCTGGTTGGCTCAGTGGGTTAAAGCCTCTGCCTTCGGCTCAGGTCATGATCTCAGGGTCCTAGGATCGAGGCCCGCATCGGGCTCTCTGCTCGGCGGGGAGCCTGCTTCCTCCTCTCTCTGTCTGCCTCTCTGCCTACTTGTGATCTGATCTCTCTCTCTGTGTCAAATAAATAAATTAAATCTTAAAAAAATAATAATAAAATGCTGTTTAAAAAAAACAAAACAAAACAAAACAAAAAACATGAAGCCGGTCCTTGCTTGCTCATCAGCAGATCCTAGAGTACCATGGCTTCACCCTACTCCTGCCTCCGAGTGGAAGATGACCAGGGATCCAGTGGCACCAGGGATGAGGGTTTTAAACACATATAACTGGGAACATCTGGTGCATTGGAAGAGAGGCTTAATGTCTGCAAAGCATCCCCATTTTGCATATCCAGATCTTCGGAGAGGCTGCAGAATCCAAGAAAATCCAGAGCAAAATAAATAAAGCACCACAGAACAAACCTAGATCTTATTTAAAAATAGTTAAAGTTAGACCAAGAAGTAGCAATGTTACTGTAATTACCTTGGACATCCATATAAAATATACATTGTTTTTTTTTTTTTAATCTCAAAGACCCTGGTGTATTATTTTCTCTGTGGTGAAGGGTTTTGTGAAGTTAAGAAAAAGGAAAGACAGCTGATGTGTATTATATTCTTTTCCTATGCGCCAGAATTGTTCTAAGCTCTTCAGGTATGATCTTCCCCTCAGCCCTACAATGTGGGTGTTGTTTTCTCATTTAGAGATGCAGAACCTGGGATTCAGGAAGGTTAACTAACTTGCTAAAGGACAGTGTTAATAAAAGAGCCAGGATTATTACTCAGAGCTGCCTGACTCCAAAGCTCACGTTCTTATCCAGGAGATTATTCTGCCTGGAGGATGCAATTTGAGCTGGAAGACAAGGGAGCTGGAACCAATAATGCTAGCACAAGAAAAATCCATCTCATCATCTCAGATGTTGTTCCTTCTGTGGAGAGGTAAGTGTGTGTGCGCATGTGCGTGCACACACACACACACACACACACACACACACACAGAAGAGAGAGAAAGACATGGGTTCTATCACTACATTTTCTAAGTCTGGGAAAACTTTATAGATTAGCCTAAGGTTTTGAAGTTATCACAGTGGGTCTTAAATAAGTACTCAAAATATAACTGATAATCAAACATTAGACACAATAATACAGACAATTTGTGGGGTTTTGGGGTTTTTTTTTTGTTTGTTTGTTTGTTTGGTCATTCTGGTCTTTAAGAAAGCAAAACCCTGTGTTGGCAAAGATTATTGAAGTTTTGGAAATGAGGCAAATGCAGGTCCTTGAAACATCGCATTGGAGTACTGTGTACTAGGCCCTCTTCGGGGGTAAATCTTTGCTTCACCTCCTGTTTACTCTTGGTTAGGGCCCAGACTCTATGAAAAGCATAAGTCAATTTTGAGATTCTCATTCGGGAGAGACGGAAATGATCCTGTCCATGGAGTAGATAACCCTAAGCTTACAACTGTGTTGTCCAGAAGGACAATGACCAGGTTTGTCTTTAACTGAGCAAACCTACTTTAACACACCTTAGCTGAGTGACGAGATGAAACTCTGGTCCTCAAATTTGCCTTTGAGCCAGGCTTACCACCCCTGCTGTTTCCCTCATTGGTAAGCAAGTGAACTTCTTTTTTTTTTTTTTAAAGATTTTATTTATTTATTTCACAGAGAGAGATTACAAGTAGGCAGAGAGGCAGGCAGAGAGGAGGAAGCAGGCTCCCTGCTGAGCAGAGAGCCCGATGCGGGCCTCAATCCCAGGACCCTGAGATCATGACCTGAGCCGAAGGCAGAGGCTTTAACCCACTGAGCCACCCAGGCACCCCGCAAGTGAACTTCTGACATATGCTAACTTTTTATTTGTATAAGAGTCATGCACTTTCACTTGTTCAAAAATTAAACCCTGACATCTGAGAAAGCTGATTAGGTGAGTGAGATACATCCAAAATGGGATTTTATTATTTTTTTAAGATTTTATTTATTTATTTGACAGAGAGAGGGAGCACAAGCAGGGGGAGAGGCAAGCAGAGGGAGAAGGAGAAGACGTGGGGCTCCATCCCCAGACCCTGAGATCATGATCTGGACTGAAGGCAGACACTTAAGCGACTCAGCCCCCCAGGTACCCCTGAAATGGGATTTTAATGACAGGTCCAGTACAGAAGAACCCCAGATAAATAAAAGATAAGAGATCAGGTACAACAGAAACCCCTTAAGCCTATCTAGCTGAGACCTCAACACTTGGCAGGCTTCCATCTCTGCTTGGGCCAGGCCTAGCCTCTTTGCTGGCGAGAGCTGCCAGCGGCCAATATCTCCAATGTGCCCCAATTGAAGAAGACACAGACTTGATACCCAATCTTCTCCCAGGCACAGGAAAGCAGAACAATGCCCACTTCTGCCATCTCTTATCCTCTAAGACTGACTAGATCAGAGCGAGGCTGATGTGCTCCATGCGTGCCAACGGAGAGGGATAAAACACTCAAAGTTGTTCCAAGAAGTCAAAGGTCAAATTATTCTGGCAGTTATCTGCGACGATCTAGGTGACATGTTTTAGAGAAGTGTTTCTCAAGTATGGTATGTGGCCCCGCTGGAGAGCAGCAATTACCCTCCTAATGGACCACAGACTCATCCGAAATGTAAGATATTTTTTGAGTGTCAATGAAACACGGCTCTTTAGAGTTCCTCTTTTATATGTGGCCAACCCCACTTGATAGCAACCTGTCAGGTTTTAATATTAAGAACAAAATTAAGACTCACCAGAGTTACTGAGGACTCCGAAGTAGACTACAGGCTGCACTTACTTGGCAATACGGCAGCTCTGGGAGAGGAAGGACTTTGTTTTGTTCCCTGACGTATCCCCGGCAGCCCCAGTGAGGCTCGGTGCACCTGGCAGGTGGTTGATAATGAGTATGGACTGAACTATTCGAAGAGATGGTGGCTCCTCCCTCACATGGGCATAGGCATCAAGTTTTACTTCCCACCATCTTGGGGGAAGGATACGTTGCTATTAGAACATTCACAGTTTGTTGTGATTTTCAGTTGCTGCTGATCTTGCTTTAGAATTATAAATTACTGTTAGTTTGGCTTCATCATTACTAATTTTAGTATGATGTGGGTTGTTTGGCTAACCCTACAATGTGTAGCTCTGCACATTTGCATCAATGTTATTTTGGTCTATAATTTTCCAATAACTAGATTTTGAGGCATCCCTGCAGCAAGTCCAATAATGAATCATCTATATGTCGAGAGATAAAACAGACACATACAGGCATCATTTGTCAAACTGTGCTGCCTTCACTATTTTTGTGTTGTCTCTCCATTTGCTCTATTTAAATAAAATGCACTATCAAATGTAACAGAAGTATTAGATTACATTTAACTTTATGTCATTCTTTTATAATAGAAAACTTATAATTAATTAGTATAATTATAATTAATTATAGTTATATAATTTATATATACTATATATTTATATATAATATATATTTATAACATATATTTTTGCATATGTACATATATATGTACAACGTATATACACATATATAAAATATATAGTTATATAATATAAATATAAGTATATCAAATTAATAGTATAATTATAATTAAATAGTAAGCTTATAATTAGTTTCTGAATTTTGCTCATCATCTTTTTTTCTTAAAGATTGTTTTATTTATTTGAGAGAGAGAGAGAGAGATCACAAGTAGGCAGAGAGGCAGGCAAAGAGAGAGAGAGAGAGAGGAGGAAGCAGGCTCCCCGCTGAGCAGAGAACCCAATGCGGGCCTTGATCCCAGGACCTTGAGATCATGACCTGAGCCAAAGGCAGAGGCTTTAACCCACTGAGCCACCCAGGAGCCCTCATCATCTTCTTTTATCAGTCACTGGGTTCCTGTACACTGAAAGTTAGGAACATGTGGGAAAGGAGGTTATCTGTCCTACTAAATGGGCTCTTATGTCTCCTGGCCCACCTAACTATCTGTGTTCACCAAAAACTGAGAATCACCCTTTCAGAGCCCAATACCTTTGTATGTAGACCCTGGCCAAAATCGCTGTTTAAAAAGGTACCAAAGAACCCCAGAGTCTTCGGAGAATCGCTCCAAGCTCACCTCCCTCCTAAATCGATCCTCCTTTTATTAGTTTCCTCAGGCTGCTGTAACAAATCCTCACAGACGAGGGGCTTAAAACATCAGAAATTAATTTCCTCATAGTTCTGGCCAGAAATCTGAAATCAAGGTGTTAGCAGAGTTCCTCCATGCCCTTCTCCTAGCTTCTGACGGCTGCTGGCTGACCTCGGTGTTCCTCAGCCTGCAGACACATCACTCCAGACTCTGCCTCTGTATTCATATAGTGTTCTCACCTGTATATCCGTGTCTCTGTGTTCAAATTTTTCTCTTCTTACAAAGATACCATTTACTGACATTCTTTTTTTAATTATTTTTTTAACATTTATTTATTTTTCAGAGAGAGAGCTTGAGCAGGTAGAGGGACAGAGAGAGAGGGACTCTCTGTTGAGCATGGAGCCCTACACCAGGCCCCACATGGGGCTCAAGACCTTGAGATCATGACCTGAGCTATAATCAAGAATCGGTTGCTTAACCAACTGAACCACCCACGTGCCCCTCATTTATATTCTTTTAACCACACCGGTCATTGTATTAGGGCAGGCTCTAATCCAATGTGATCTCATCTTGATTACATCTGCGAAGACCTAATTTTCAAATAAGGTCCCATTTACAAGTAGTGGAGACTAGGACTTGAACATATCTTTCTGGGGACACATTTCAACCCACAGCATCCTTATTTATTGATTATATATTTCCTGGTGATTATTCTCTTGGCTCTTTTTTCTTGTCTTCCTCTCCTTAATTAACCTCACCCTTTGGTACTTGGAGGTGCCTTGGAACCTTCCAGCTTGACACCCATCCAATACCCTGCAGCCCACACACCTAAGATGGAACTGTGCTTGCACAAAGTAGGCCCTTGATGAATATCTGCTGACATGACTTCGTGGTTCCTAAAGTCTCCAAATGATAATTTTCTTATTTGAAAGAATCAATACTCCAGAATGTCCCCCAAATGATCACTAATCACAGAAATGATAAGGATTTAAAATATATTTTAATTTTTTTTTCACTGAAACAGCCATTTTCTAATGGCCACTGGAAAAGACAAAGCATGTGATATTGGCCCACTAACACACTTCTCTGTGGCTTGGTGCCTCGTAAGTTCCCTAAGGCATACCTAATGACCTAGTCATGTGACATACATTATCGCATCTTTTAGTTTAATCATGCTTCAGACAAACTGAGTTAAAGCACATACACTGCTTTTTAAAGAGTGACTTGAAGAGCATTTTTATTTCTTATGTCTGCTGGTACTTTTTATAGGACATCTAAGTTAATCTTAATGAATCTGTTGAGAATGCAGAGTGGCTGCAAAGCAGAAATTGGACCCTCTGTAGCTAATTGCCTTCCTTATGATCATCAGTGTGCATAGAACCTGGATATCCTTCTTGCAGAAAGCACTGGGATTCTTCACCGGGTCTTGTGGAGCCACAGTTAGAGCGTGACCTCAGTAGGAGAGCTTTATCAAGTGTATACTGTTATCTTAGGATTTGCCCTTTATACAGCAATTATCTACTAATAATGGTTTGCACAATAGTTTTGGAGGTATTTTGGGAAAAGAAATCATGTCTTATTCAATTTTGTATTATTGGTAGAGTGGTGTGTGAGTCAATTAATAAATATAGAAGTAAGTTCAACTACTTTCAAATGCATTATTACTCTAGATGAAACAGAGCAAGGCATCATCCAGAGGAAAAATGGCCCTCCAAATGTTATTTTGTCTAAAGAAGACAAGATCAAAGAATAATGATTAAAGAAAAGGTTGACGGTAAAGCCATGAAAAAAGTATACTAGGTAAATATGAGGTAAAAGAAAGTTGAGCAATACCAGAAACATAGATTTAGTAGAAGCAGCAGTCACGTTGAATTTAATTAAGGTAGATTATTAGAATAACAGAATTAATTAGCTTTATGTAATAAACAAATACAAATTTAGAAATTCACATTTTTCCAAGTATATGTGGGATATTTCAAAAAAATTAACATATAGTAAGTCCAAAATTTTAACGAACACCCAAGAATCAGAATAATTAAGACCACTTTTTTTTACTAGAATAGAATTTTACTAGAAACTAAAAATAAGAAATAAAAATACAGCCAAAAGAAGGCCATGTATTTGGAAACTAAAAAATACACTTCTAAATAATGCATGGATTAAAGAAAAAATCATCATGGAAATAAAGTATTTAGAAGGAAAATAATAAAACTACCAACATCAAGACTTGTAGGATGAAGGTATATTAGTGGTTGAGGGTTATTTATAGTTTTAAATGTCTACTGAAGAAAATCAGAAACATTACAATCTAAAATTTAATCTAAAAATTAAAATATATTTTAAATCCTTATCATTTCTGTGATTAGTGATCATTAGATTGTAATGTTTCTTAGAGGAGGGTGGACAATTACAAGCTAAGCTTTCAACTCAAGAAATTAGAAAAAGGGTGTCACAGTCACTCCAAAGAAAATAGAAAGAAGGAAATATAAATGAGCATAAATTAAAGAAATAAAAAAAATTTAAAACAATAGAAAAGATTGACAAAAGCAAAAGCTGATTTCTTTGAAAAGACTAATAACAGCAAGAAACTTCTGGTAAAATCAATCAAGGAAGTAAGTAGAAAATAGCAAAAAAGTAGAAAGCAGTTATGTTAGAATGTGTTAGTAGAATGTTGGTAATGTTAGAAATTTAAAAATGAAAAATAAGTAAAATAGAAATAAAAAAACACAACAGCATTCATGATTTATGCCATTAAATTTGAAATCAATAAAACGATTTCATAAAAATAATAACAATTGCCAAAGTGAACTCAGGAAATACTGGAAAATGTGAATACACTGAGGAGTTTATATCAATAACGAAACACCTACCATGAAAAAATACCAAAGGCAGGTGATTTTACAGGTGAGTTTCCTTCAAAAGAATAAATAGCTTATATCTTATACAAATTATTTTTGTAAACAAAAAAACCTGGGAACTCTTTTTATGATGTTTGTATAACCTTGATACCAAATCCAGGCAATACAAGGAAGGAAATTTATAAACTAACCTCATCTACAATGATAAATACACTTTATGTGTATTAATATTATCAACAACATTATCATTAATATCAGCAACAACCTTAAGAAGTGGGTTCTGGGTGCTATTTTTGACTCTAACTTCCAGCTGAAAAAACGGAAGCACACTTTGTTGGAAATTGGCTTTTACCGCCAAAATCATAATTTAAGGGAATCAAACCAAGATGAGTGTGTGTGTGTGTGTGTGTGTGTGTGCACATATATAAAATCTACAACATGAATGACTAAAGGCAGAAAAACAACTACATTCATGTTGAATACATTTCATGTATTCATTTCATGTTGAAAATGAAATATGACACCAGTTATTATCATTAGTGTATGGATCAACATTGTACTAGAAGTTTTTTCCAACATGATAAAATAAGGGAAAGGAATGAAATATATATGAACTAGAATAGAAGAAGTAAAAATTCTCACACATGATATGATGGCCTACACAGAAAAACTAAGAGGATCTACAAACTATTAAAACCAGTAAGAATCCAGCAGATTCTGTCAGATATATAAACTATAAATAAAAATCAGTGTGTGCCCCTATAACCAGGAATACTAGATCAAAAAGCATTATTAAAAAAAGAAAAACATAGCTATTAAAAATCATGACTGTAAAGAATATTTAATGGCATAGGGCAATGGAAAGATAATCATGACATCATGTTGAGTGAAAAAAAAACCCACACAAAATTATATTCATCCCTATATCATCATTTTCTTAACAGTACATTGTAATACTCTATCTTGCACAGGTTTTGGTTGTGATTCCCTGATATATGGAAATGAAGTCCAGTAACATGTCAAATGAATCATGGGAATTGGAATGATATTTTTTCTTTCAGTTTCCTGCATCTTTCAAGTGTTTGTAATGAGGTATATCTTGGAAATGAGTAAAAACCTTACAAAAAAGTCTTAACTGAATGTGCTGAATAGAACTGGAAGAAAAGTCTTGGACAAATGCTTTTGGTGAAGATGGTAGTGGTTCTTGAAGGTAAAGAAGAAGACTTAATTGGGATGCCCTTATAAAAGCTACAATTCCAGTGTCAAATCAAGGCCATGGCCTTGGGGAAAGGAGATTCATTGGTACCCTAACTCCTCAAAACCGTTCATTTCCCAACACTTTCTAATGTCTGCTAAATGATTCCTTGCCCTGGCCAAAGACTGCATTGGAAAAAGAAGGAAATGGATCTAATAATCAAGGCAATTGATAAATCTGTTGTCAGTTGCAATTTAAATTAAGTGTTGGTTGGAGGCAACAGCACCAAATCTACACAGCTTTCCCTTTTCCAATCAAAGCTACAAGTCTTCTAATGGTGGTGTGATTCTCTAGTAGGTACCTGGTCACAAAAATAAGTGTATGAAAATCTATTTTTAAATATTTTAAAATATTAAGTGAAACACAACCTTATAGGAATTCCAACCCAGCATTTTATCGTGGAGATTTTACATTTGGTCCTCTTGCATAGCTGATGTCAGCATGTGGGGCTGAGGTTAGTGAGGAGATCCATGGGGCCCTCAGTTTAAAATGTGTAAGGGCTGGGATGGTGGAAGCCTTTCATGGCGGTGGAATGCTGTGGACGGGAGACCTTGCTTCAGAACACCCTGAGGCTTGTTCTGCTACTTTCCAGCTATGCGACTCTGGGCAAGGCACTGCCAGTTTCTGAGCCTCAGTTACCTTAGCTGCAAAATGGAGATAATGAGAACTCCTGTGTTGCAGAATTGTTGTGAACATGGGACTAAAGAACGTGAAGAACTTAGTGTGGCCTTAATAGGTTAACTATTGTTCCATAAACTAAATACAAATTTCTAACCTTTGTCTCATAATCAGTTGCCATAGATAGGTCAGTTCATAAAAAAATCTGTCAGTTTAGCACCTGCATGACTCAGTCGGTTGGGCTGCTGACTCTTGATTTCCTCTCAGGACATGATCTCAGGGTCCTGGGATTGGGCTCCAGGCTCGGTGGGGTCTGCTTGAGGATTTTCTGTCTCCCCCATTCTTAATGCCTCCCCCCGCCCCTTCCTCTCTTTCTCTCTATAAAATAAATTAAAAACCTTAAAAAAAATCTGCCAGCTTCATTGTCCTTTCCAGACACTCCAACCTTCAACAAATTCCCTTTCTCTGAATTTATATGTTGTAATAACACTCATAGATCAAGCTCAGATTTCCTTATTCTTGAGGAAAATTAGCACGTTCTGAAGGCTATGTGGACTATATAGTCTTGTTCTCTAATTTAGGTTGAGAGCAGTCTTTAGGAAAACACTCAGAAACAGGGAAAGTCCAGAAGGTGTGCACAAGCCAAGTACTGATGAGGCTCGAATGAGGCAAACTGACTAAGCTCAGCTTG
Source organism: Ailurus styani (assembly GCA_002007465.1). NCBI lineage: Eukaryota > Metazoa > Chordata > Mammalia > Carnivora > Ailuridae > Ailurus > Ailurus styani. The sequence goes on from LNAC01000147.1 coordinate 2,709,492, forward strand.
AGTACATCCCCAGAACAGGGAAACCAAGCCAAAGTGTTGGGAGCCAGGAGGCTTCTGGAAACAGTCTGGGAAGAAAAGCTAGAGGTTCTAAATAAAACTGAAGATACTTGGCTGGCTGGTTGATAGTTGGCCCCAACTTTGAGGTAAATCTGCCTCTTCTGAGGACTTAGAGGAGGGTGGGCAATGTCTTTTTCTAATAGCTGTTGACTATGAAATTGTTTCTGAAAGAAAAAGATAAGTCAGTGGCTATCACAACAATCCAGAAACCAGATAACAAAATCTTTTATCCTCTGCTTATACGCTGCTGTGGCCCTCACGACAATAGGTATGGAATGCTTAGAAGGAGAAATTTGGGGCTGCCAGTCTCTGAAGGAGAGAAGTGAAATCAATGGAATTATGCAAGAAACATTCACAGAGCTCTTGTTTTATTCATCTCCGACTAATCTGGAAGTTGCTTTTTTGCCTGACAAATGGCATTCATTGGCTTTTACACCCCTCCTCTTGGATAGTTGAGCAAGACACCTTTGACCCTAAGAGAAGCCAGGACACCAACAAAATAGTGTGGGAGGGGAAACCATTCTTGGGATATTAACTACCTATCTGTAGGCATTTGGGGAGTGTACTGGAATAAATACAGTTTCTTGTCTGTGGTCATATGGGCTTAAAATTTAGACTTAGGCAGGAATGAGGAATTTTAAGTGTCTTAGTGATAAAAGTTTTTAAGAAAAAGACTAAATTTATCAGCATAAGCCCCCCCCCAAAAGTTCTGAAACATAAAACACAGTGAGGATCTAGAAGACTAGAGAAGAAAAGTCTGAGTAGTGTCAATTTTGTACCACTAACGAATGAGAATATTGAGTGAAAACCAGGACTGGTGTGTTTGTGGTCGCCACTTCCTCCATCTGTATCCATATAGGCTGCTTTTCCACTTCCTGAAACAGAATGACAGAAGTATTCTTGCGCCTTCCTCAGATCCGTGTATAAATAACTAAAAAAATAACTGTGCTAGAGTCCATGTTTACCTTGGATGAGTGCCCTGTTTTTTTTTGGTGCTCCTTTAAAGCAAACATCTGAGAAGACTTGTCTGTATTCTGTCTTCCCTCCTGTCCTCTCTAGCCCGATCAGATTTTGTTCCCACAGCTTCACTTAGGGCCCTCATCTCACCAAATCCAGCAGTCCGTTCCCTCCTGGGTGTTAGCTGGCAGATCAGAAGCTTGACCTCGACTGCAGGGACTCCCCTTTCTTGTTTGGAATATATTCTTCTCTGGAATCCTGAGACATCATCTGTCTTCTCATTCTTCCTCTTCCTTCGGACATGAAATGGTGGACGTTTCCAGGGCTTGATTCACAGTCCTATCCACTGTTCTGTCTACCTTCTCTTTGTAGAGAATGTATTTCATTGAATCCCCCAGTTTTAAACATCACATAACATGAAGCAATTCCAGTTTATGGTTCTACTCTGACCTTTTCTTGGAGCACCAGACTCATGAATCCGATTACCTGCTTAATATCCTCACTTTAAAGTCTCATACGTATTTCAAACTAAACAAGTCCACAGTGGGACTCCTGATCCTTTCATCTTGATTTTTCCCCAGTTTTGTTTTTTTCTAAGTTAAATTAGTCTCACTATCATCAAACCATTTCTCAAGCCCAAATCCAGGACTCATTCTTGCTTCCTCTTTTTCTCGCACTCTCCTGTCCAGTCCCGCAGCAAGTCGATCGCCCCCACCCTCCAAAAAAGAACATATTTGGAAAAATATATTCTCACCGCCCCTACTGCCGTTCAGGCGGGAGACACCAGCATCTCCAACCCAGACCATGGCAGGAACCCCCTGGCTGTTTGCCCCACTTCCATTCTCGCTCACATAGTCTGCTAGACATACAGCCGACTGCCTCTTAAAAAATGCATCTCAGATCATGTCATTTTCCTGCTCAAAACTCCCTGCTTCTCATTTCATTTTGAATAAAACTTGAAAACGTCCCTTGGACACACAATGTCTTCCGCTAATTCGTCCCTGCCTATTTCTTTGCTCTTGTTTCCTACCGCTTTCGCCAGTGCTTAGGACTGTTCCATCCACGTTAGACTTCCTGTTGGGGGTTCCAGGCGCCCTCATTTCCCCTCTGCTGATCCTTCTTCCTGGAGGACTCTGCCCCCGGGCCTTTGCACAGGGAGCAGCACGCCCATCTCCGCTCCAGTGCCGCCTCCTAAAAGACTTCCCGGGCCACTCCAGGGAAATTGGCGGCACTCCTGCTCCAATCCTTCCCTGCGCTTTAATTGCTCACAGCACTGTCCCTAGCTCAGGTCATCTTTTCCACTCATCTACTTGTCTGCCTCTCTCACTGGAATGTGAACTCCATGAGGACTGGAGCACCGTCTTTTTTTCCTGTTGGAGTCCCTGCAACTTGAAGAATGTCAGGCACAGGGCAGCAGCACTGGTAACTCATGGCAGGTATAAGCAAAAAGAGTGCCTCTTTACACACCTACAGCCAACTTTCTCTTTTGTAGGATAGAAACCTTTTTGCAATGTTTAGTGCGCGTCTCTGTCCCATCCCCGGAAAAAAAATGTGTTAATAATCATGCAGAATGAAAGACCATTTTGTTTTCCCATCACTGCATGAATTAAAGCTAACAGGTAGATAACCAACAGACGGCCAAGTTCCAAGGCAGAGAAAAAACTCGTGACTCATTTGTAAGCCATTAGCCAAGTGCAACCATGTTTCCTTGTCCAGTGGTGGTTCCGTTACCATTGCTTCCTTTCTTTCCTCTGGCGCTCCTGCCCCCCACTGCAGCTCATTTGGAAGTTATAAGTGCACAGACACCGGTGGCAGGTGGCCGGAGCTGACGAACAGCAGGTATTTTGCTCCAGGGTACCCTGTAATTTAATGTACCCGTAGAACCTGTCTACTGATTTGTAGATTGATGGATCGCAAGGACTGCTTGCATAGATATTGGGGAGGCATCATCAGAATTCATAAGGCTGGCAGTCCAAAGCATGAGCCAGTATCATTTAATTAATGAAACTGGAAGTCCTGGTGCTTTTTCCCACTCAAAACCAGAACCAGAACAACCCCACAGTCTTTAACCACCAAAGGTTTGCAGAGCTGAATAAGATCAGGTAGCTTTTTATCTGAATCGTTCTATGTGTAGATAAGGAGTCTACGGTAGAAAAGTTATGAAACTTGCCCAGAGTCACACCCCAGCCCAGACTGTCCTCTATGTGTCAGATCACGTACAAACTGCCAGACACCATGGTCTCCGTCTAATGACCGGCTTCCACCAAAATATGTTCCCATTGGAATTATATGCCCCTGAGCTGTTACTCCCCAATCCACACCCACCCCAATATTTATGTCATGTTAACTGTATCAAATACCTTGATTTTGGGTTTCATTAATAAAGACTCACTAGACCTAAAAGAAATTGTTTGCTCTGGCCCTCGTTTCTGCAGAACTCTAGTAACATCATCTTTCCCAAGAGGTTTGTAACTAAAATCCTTCCTCAGAGTGACCTTGTGTGGTATTTCCTTCCCATTCATAAGCAAAAATAGCTCTCCGAAATTCATCTTTAGAAATGATGTCAAGCCATCCTGCATTTCCATCTGACTAGGTAAGAGGCAGGACCGCGGGATAGTGGGACCACGTGCCCTGCAGTCACATCTCAGGGCCCTATCCACATCTGATTGTCAGCATGCACTTGCTTTGCTATCTTAGGACAGGTACTTAATCTTTCTCTGTGTCAGTTTTCATATTTATAAAATAAGGTTAAGAATAGTACTCACTCATAGATTTACAAGGACTAATTGACTTAACGAACATAAAAACATTTAGCACAATGCCTGGCACACACTAAGTGCCACATAATGTTACCGAAAAAGGGAAAGGACTTAGATGATCAAAGACTTTCTGGAGAATCTTCATTTTACTGCACTTCAATGTTTACTACAAGGAAGGTGGCACACGGTACTTAGATGACTTTTCCAAGAAATAGCTAAACGGTAAACACTACAATTACTGTTTGTAAGTTTGTAACAAAGTTTGGGACGAAGAGATTTGATTATAAAATTATCCTACTTTTTGCTCCATTACCAAAACCAGAAGGGCAAACATAAGGGGAAAAGCAGCAATCGAGGCAATGTACTCATTATTTCAACACTTAGGCACTCATTTTGAACAATTTGGAAACTGAATCCTGTGTCATATTTTGGCAACAATGTAAAAAGCAATAATAATGGACGTTTACCAAATCATCAGATTTGCCTTAGTAAAGGAATAGCTTAATATCTAAAAAGAGTTGTGGCTACATTTAAATTTTCTCCAAGTAAGAGTTTAGTAAATTAATACATGTAGAATTTATTTTCAAAATTCTTTTGTTAGTTTGTGAAAACAGGCAGCAAGGAAGCCCCATTTTATAGAGAAAGTGTAAGAGGGAGAGAAAGTAAGCTCTCTTAGTTTCTTAAGTAAGCTTTTTTAAGGAGAAAGGAAGCTTTTCTAAACTCTTATCATTTGTAAAAGAATCAGATCTGAGACTCTGAAAGTCAAGTCTGTTTCTCAAAGATTATAAGGAGACTCCAATACCAAAATTCATGCCTTCAAATCCTAGCTGTGTGACTTTAAACAAGTTACTTAACTTCTCTGCTTCAATTTTCTTTCCTTATAAAATGAAGATAATCTAAGGTCATTGGGAGGATTGAATGAGTTAACAAATGCAAAGCACTTAGAGCAGTACTTGATAAGTGAGTGTCGCATAAATCCTAGCTCTCATAAATTTATCAATTTCTATGTCAGAAGTTTATTTGTCAAGGGAACTATGATGAGAAACTACAAAGTGGGAGGGTGGAGATAAAGGAGGGGGAAAAAGAAGAAGAAGAAAAGGGAGGAGGAAAGGAAAGAAGGAGGGGAGAGGGTGGCAGAGAGGCAGGTGGGTGGGCGGGAAGGCAGGTGGTGGGAACCCCAGCAGATTCCAGGGTTTCAGAGGTGGTTGGGTTCCCAGCAGCAGACCCTGTGCCAGTAACTTAAGAATGTGCTCTCCGGAGAGCCTGGAAAGAAGAGGTAGGAAGTGGGACCAGGAAGGGCAGGAAGCTGAGTGAAAGTATGAGTCCAGCCGAAGTCCAGTGTGGGCCTGACCACGCAGGGGAGCTGTGAAGTCTAAATGCCACTTTGTGGTTTGTCCCAGCTCGGGTAAGAGCTTTCGTACTCCGCTGCCCATCGGTCCTTAACTGGAATGCTTCTGGGACATGTAACCTCAGGCACCGTTTAAAGCCCTCCGTGCAAGCAGAAGGTTCCAATAGGACAGGACAGTTCTCCAATCTCTCCAGCTCTAGGTGGGATGTTTAGAAGGCATACCCAAAGAGGAAGCACAGCAAGGTTGACTTGGCTCTGAGGGACGCAGGTGGAACACCAGAGGAGCTAGGATACAGGGTTGGCCCCAGTCATTCTCCCAACAGGAGGGTGGTGATGAGTCGGGATCTTGAAAGCCAGTGAGGGTCAAGTGCAAAGAGAGGGAAGGCTCAGCTGAGAAGGCGGGTCCGGGCACTCATTTTTCTTAAGCACGGACACCTGAACACAAGCATGTCTATAAATGCCGCAAGTAGTGACTGGAGTGATTAAAATGGTTTGCATGCTCTGTCAGAACAATGAAAACTTTTGGAGACAAGCAAACCAATATGACATTTGATTTGTAAGGGATAGTTTGCGTTCATTTCATTCTCCCACTTTTTAATAGGCCCAGTGAGGGAGTGGTGTTAATTTTGTCTTGTGTATGGCACGTATGACACTTCACGGGGCGATCTGTCATGCTTCTCACACTCTACATAGTAACAGAACTTATGCAGACTGCATGTCTTGGTATTTAGGAAGTGGCACCTATATTTACATATTACTATGTATATACAAATACATATGTGTTTAGATGTAAATATACATGCATCTACATACTTCTCATTTGCATACACATACACGGACATGTGGAAAGACGGGTCATAAGTCGGAGTGCAATTCAAGATGAACTTTCTGGACTTGGCTTCTGGTGATCAAGCTGCCTATGAGACATAGAGATGCATAAAGATGCACAATAACAGATTATAGGTGCTCTGGCTTCTGACATTCTTTACCTAATCTAGACATTTCGCAGGCAAATTAGAAAAGAACAATTAGTATTTTCCTTTATTAAAAAAAAAGCATTTTCCTTTATGGCCAAGAGTTTCTGGCAAACTCCAAAAAGTCAAGTCATGTACAAGGTAAGACAATCTAGTTTCAACTTAAATTTTTTTCCATCACCACAAAAATGAGATTAAGTTTTGCTTCAGTGACATCAGGCAAAGATACTTATGTAAATAGTTTCATCATCAGGGAATAAATATGCTATGAACTGTCCCAAACATGGTTACAAATATAATAGAGTAGAAGCAGAAGACCTACGTTGGAATCCTAGCTCTGACACCTATTACAGATGTGACCTGGATCACATCCATTTCCAGAGCTTCATCTGTAAAGGGACAATAACAATAGAGGGTAGTTGTTAGAATTAAATGAGATGGTATATGACGCGGCACTTCGTGAACTATCAAGTGCAACATGGTTGTACAATTTCAGGATTGTAGCAACCACCGTTATAATTGAAGTCAAAGTGATAATGGGGACAGAAGATACCCAACTTCTGATTTTAACTTACTTATATTCTTTAGGTAGAAGCTCCAATATTGTTAGATCCATTCATTCTATCTGAACAGAGACAACACTGCTTATCTATAAAAATCACAAAGAAGGGCTCCTGGGTGGCTCAGTGGGTTAAAGCCGCTGCCTTCGGCTCAGGTCATGATCCCAGGGTCCTGGGATGGAGGCCCACATCGGGCTCTCTGCTCAGGGGGGAGCCTGCTTCCTCTTCTCTCCTCTCTCTCTGCCTGCCTCTCTGCCTACTTGTAATCTCTCTCTGTGTGTCAAATGAATAAATAAAATCTTTTTAAAAAATCACAAAGAAAAGAAATATCTTTAAAAATTTGAGTTATTTGTAGCATTTTCTAGCATTTTATGTGTTGTTATTTCCAAAGTGGATCTTGGTAAAGACAGTACCTGTGTCTATTTTTTTCCCCTAACCAGTAAGAACCTTCTGGAGGAGTTATAATTTTGGTATATGCTTAACGAATTTATCTTAGTGCATGCAAATATTATTCTACTTGCTAAAATCTGACTCAGATAGCAGAAGATTTGGGTGGTAGTTTCCTAATATTTGGGGGCTGTGGGGGTTTTAGAAATGGACGTGAATAGTAGCACAAGTTTCAAGCATCAAGGATGCAAGACCCTTCAGTATTTTTTCTGAACTTCCGTGAACTTCTCAGCCACCACCATCTTTCCCCACTGATTTTCCCAGCCTGAATGCAGTGTGGTGTCGGACGTGCAGTACCTGTGTACACCTGGCCAGACTAGTAAGCTCCTTAACTCTCAGTTCCCTCACCTGTAACCGCGAGACAATAAATATGCACCTCACAGGGTTATATGCAATAAATGAGAGGGTTATCTTGGTCCTAGGCATTTAATAAATGTTTCTTCTATGTCTTCTTTCTCCTCCCACTTTGCGCCCTCCTCCTTCTCATTTTTTCCTTTCATTAGGATTAATCTTCGCAAACTCACTCTTCACCCAGTATTTGTTCATTTATCTTAAACCCAATATTTAAATGTGTCATATCTGAAAATCAGAAGTACTCTAGGATGCTCTGGTTTATGGCCTAGGTGTTCCCTAGCTGAAGGGTCAGGGAGACCCCGCACTTATTCTTAGAAGAAAGCAACAATGAATGCTGCCCTCGAAGGTTGAGATCCCTCCTTCGAAGAGCAGTTAGGATGATCCATCAGAGAACACTTCTCTTTATATTCCCAGAGTCCTTGAGAAGGGGACAATGTTAATAGCAGATTATGAGAAAGCTGTATGACACACCGGGGATCGTACCATCCATCTATCTTGTGTCAGCCATCACCAGTCACTGGTCGAGTGTTGATGTCAGGTTTAGCCATGAAGCATATCCTACTCAGGTGGAAACAATGGAAGGCACTGAGATGAATAAATGAATATTCTCACCATCAGGTGGGAAGGAGAAAAATTTAGAAGACTGTTCTCTGCTTCCCAAAATGTTAGTCAAGAAGAAATTCTTTGAGTTGTGGATAGGATGCCCTTCCAAAATGTTTTATATGATTTGGACAACTAGTTCCCAGTTCCTTAGAACAAGGAGGAAATGCATTATTTTTGTGATTCCTCCCCTGATTTTCACTAGGTCTGCCTTAGTTTGTTTGGCTTTGGTCTTGTGATTAATGCTATAATAAAATTCAGAGAACCATAAAATCTAAGTATTGAAGGGACTTTTGAGGTCACTTAGTCCACTTAGTTTAAGACATTTTTTCCTAAAGCATTTCTGGAAAGTGGTCATGCAGCTAGCCTCATATGCTCCCCAAATCATACTCTCCACTGTATATCGGTCCATGATCTGCATCTCGTTCAAGTATGGTTCCACATCCTTGGCTTTTAGAAGAAAAAGAAACCTTAGAGATGATGTGCATCTGCACATTTCAATCTTTTTCTTACCAGAATCATCCTTCTCTGTCCCCTCTGCCTGCTTCCCCTCCCAAACCTACTTTTCTTCAACCACGTTCTCTGGTTCAGGTGGTGGTACTAGCCATTGACCAAATCAGAAATTTGGCAGGCTCTTTCAGGTCCTGTTGTTTGTTTTTGACACCTAACCAGTATATGGACAGAAAATCTTGACACGTATCTAGCAAATAACATTTCAGGACTTTAGGTATGAAGAGGAACCTAAAATGCAGAGTGGGAAAGAATGGTCAAAGAGGGAGTGAGCCCAGGAACCACAGGCCATACAAGACAAAGGCAGAGAGAGTGGTTAGTGGTGTAAAGTACTGCAAGAAATTCATTTTTGGTGAGGGCTACATGGTGTCTATTAGATTTTGTATTTTAGAAGTCATGAGTGACCATTACCAAAATCGCTGCTGTGGAAGTGTCCAGTCAGATGTTAGTTCAAAGGAGCCAAAGGGTGAGGAAAGAGAGACACAGAAAAAGCTTTGATTCTTCTCACAAGAGCTTGGCTAAAAAGAGATGGAGAGATAGTGTGGTACTCAAATCAAGCTATACATAGATGTCTGATGTATACTTATATTTGTAATTAAGTCGTGTGCATTTAATGGAAATTAAATGATGTATGTGTAAATCAAATACAAATATGTAAATATGTACGTATGTTTTTAAATAAGACAAACTCATGCCCATTTATAGACTGAAGGGAATGGGTTCAAACGAGGAACAGTTTAAGAAGAGAAAATAAAGTATTTGAGGATAATCATGAATGTAAATAGTAGCTACAAGAGTTGACAGGAGTGAGCTTCCCTATTAATGCGAAGCTGGAGGGAAGGAATAAAAGATAGGTAGAGATATAGATTATTTAGTCTTTAGCGGAACAAAAAAGAGAGAAATAAATAAATTAAATTTATATTAATTCTAGAAAAGTTTCACAATTCACATCAGAAGAATTAAATTTTCAAAAAGAAAATGCCTTGATGGCATCTTGGTATGAAAAAGATAGAAGTCTACCACAGCATGGCCTGGGTGGTTCTCAAACTTTGTAGTCCCAGGGTCCCTTTATATACTTAAAAAATTCCTGAAGACTCCAAAGAGTTTCTGTTTACATGGGTTGTAAGTATATGTGTTTAGCAAGTTGAAACAGAAATATAAGAAATGTATAGTTTTAAAATTTATTTTAAAATAACAACAAACCAAATGCTAATAAAATGACATATTTTTATGAAAAATAATTATATCTTCAAAAACATTAGTGAGAGGTGTTTTACGTTTTTGCAAATCTCTCTAGAGGCTCTCCTAATGGAAGACACCTGGATTCCTATACCTAACTCTGCATTAGTCTATTGCAATGTCCCCTGTCATACAGCTCCTAGAAAACTCAATATACGCTACTGAAAAGATGACAGTGAGAATGGCAAATAATTTCTTAATTACATTATGAAAATAGGTTTTCCCTTACAGACCCCTTGAAAAGGTCATAGTGACCCTATATGTCCCCAGACCACACTTTGAGAATGTTATTCCATGATTCAACCAAATTAGACTGGAAGTACTCTGCATTATATAGAGGGAGAAGAAGGAATGTAGAGTTTTTGGAAGAGGCATTTGTGGAGAGGAGAGTTAGAAAAATATACCAAGGAGGGCTGGTGCTCAGGATCTAAGGAGGTATTTGGGAGAAAACCCTGAGAAAATGGCATCGAACTGGGTGATCGGAGGTCTTGTGGTCAGTAGGAAATTCCAGGTCAGAAGGAATGGCCCATGAGTGGTTAGGTTAGTAATGCCTAATATTCAGTTTTAAGAATAGCTCTTATTGTTCTGGTTCCTAAATTCATGAGTACATGTTTGTTTTGCAGCAAAGAATGGTAACCGTGGGTGTGAGAATAAGGTTTTTGCAGTAGAAAGTTTCTGTCTGAACAGTTTCAAGGGATACAGAAGCCATTGCCACTGTGGTAAACCATTTTGGTATTCATCACAGATGTATAATTGTGGTTAAGATATTTTTCTTTAAATATTAAAGAAAGATCTTACCTGGCCAGCGGATACCTGGGTATGAGGTAATCAGAAACAGGATTGAGGATAGTTGAATCAGGTCAGGCTAGGTTACTGAAACTTTCTGGGAGCACCAGACAAGGTATCCTGACAGTGAGGGAGTTGGTGACTGAGAAAGTAGTTGAGGAGAATAATGGATTTTTTTTAAAGATTTTATTTATTTGACAGAGAGAGGGAGATCACACATAAGCAGATAGGCGAGCAGAGAGTGGGGGGGAAGCAGGCTCCCTGCTAAGCAGGGAGTCCGATGCAGGCCTTGATCCCAGGACCCTGAGATCATGACCTGAACTGAAGGCAGAGGCTTTAACCCACTAAGCCACCCAGGCGCCCTAATAGATTTTTAAAATAGTTGCTGGGGGGGCGCCTGGGTGGCTCAGTGGGTTAAGCAGCTGCCTTCGGCTCAGGTCATGATCCCAGGGTCCTGGGATCGAGTCCCGCATCAGGCTCCCTGCTCAGTGGAGAGCCTGCTTCTCCCTCTCCGTCTGCCTGCCACTCTGCCTACTTGTGCTCATTATCTCTCTGTCAAATAAATAAAATCTTAAAAAAATAGTTGCTGGGGGATATATTAGTCAGTGTACTCTAGAGGCAAAGAACCAATAGGATATATATATACAGAGAGAGAGAGAGACTGAGTTTTACTTTAAGAAATTGGCTCAGGCAATTGTTGGGAATGACGTGTCCAAAATTGCCAGGACAGACTGGCAGGCTGGAGATGGGTGGGAGAGTTGATGTCGCACTCCTAAGTCTGAAGGCGGGCTGGAGGCAATATTTCTTCTTCCCTGGGAGACCTCAGATGAGACCTCAGATGAGGCCCACCTGCATCATGGAGGATAATCTGCTCTACTCAAAGCCTACTGATTAAACAGTTAATTACATCTAAAAAATACCTTTACAACAACACCTAGATGGTGTTTGACCATCCATCAGAAAAGCTGACAAGTTGATAATATCAACTATTACAAGGGGGTATTGAAAGGTTGGACAGGGGACCAAGGACAAGTAAAAGAATGTCAGGTAATCAGGGCCCAGATGAGGCTGGAATCCAGTTTCTTTGTCATTACTCCATATTGTTGCTGGGATTTTTCTCAAGTTAATACTTGTGCGGGGAACGTGCTGGCTTGGAGCTACACAGGTGATCGTGACAGAACTTGTTTGTGCCCTCATGGTGCCTAGGATTTGGAACATTCCTAATTTCTTGATTTCAGTCAAGTATAGCATTCACAAAGTGGAAAGATGAAAATCTTGAAAAGGTATCAGTGACAATGCCATGTGAGTTCAGACCTCACTGGAGGCACTGGGCAGGAGGCTGTGGGCAGGAGACCTCCCAATTTCACAATTCCATTCATCTCTTTCAAGCAACATTATTTATTGCCTCACCTCTCAACCTTATCTTTTGTATTTGCCCTGATATGCCCTAGCAAAACCATGACACCGGGCATGTGGCCCTTTACCATTCAGGGCAAGGCTAACTGTCAGGACAACAGGCATCACTGGGCTGGAATCATGGTTCTAGAATTAAGGGGAGCTCTCCAGAGAAGAGAGTGGGCCCAGATCACGTTCGTCAACATGCTTCTAGGTGAACTGGCAAAAGAGGAAGGAACTGTCAGCATTCCAGATGAATATGGGAGAAAACAACATGGCGCGTGTTGGACCATTCAATATATAAACAGAGGGATTTAAATAGCATCCCTCAGGCAGTTCATTTAGTGAAGGAACGTGAGCCTCAAGTCCCATGAGGACTGAAATAGCAATGATCAGCACTGCTCCATTGATTCTTCTCCCCTCTCCACTTTTCTTTCCCTTCTCTCCTTCTACTCAACTTTTGAAGATCTTACGTCTTTCTTCTTTGTCCCATAGAAAGAAATACTTGTAAGTCTGACCAACACTTCGGTCTTTCTGAGCCAGACCAGCATGGCCTGTCCAGTCTCCTTTCCCCAGCCAAAAAGGAATGCTAGGCCCAGAGCAAGTGGAAATTCATTCCATGAGACTCTTAAGGGATAATCTTTCCACTCTTTTCTGTATGCCCTTCATCAGGATTCTATTGTCAGCCATGTGAGTTCAGCTGTTAACTGCTCACTTAAAAAAAAATGATCTTTCCCCATCCTCATTTTCCCCAGTAAGAGCCTGACAAGCAAACAGCACCTGCCATTGCTCACAGAGACAAATACAAGAAAATGGAAAACCAAAGGCGCGAAGCATGAGAATCCCACTAATGCTCGATGACTGATCTTGTTAGCACGCATAGTGCGTCCTCAGATTTTTCCAGAACCTTAGATCTCTCTACTGAACAACCACAAACACACACAAAAGCACTTTGGAGCAGGCTGCACAGCACATTCCCCCCACCCTCTGCCTGGAGCTTGATTGTCAGCCTCATACACAAACCCAGACAATGCTCTCAATAGGCGTCTTTGGGGGAGACAATCTCGGAAAGCATGATAACGGGATTTGTCACCCTGATGTGGCTGCTGTTTCAGCAAGCATTTCAATAATGAAAGAAAGTTTTACTAATTGTAAATGTGAATGAATTTCAGCTGTCTCTTAAAAAAATTCTTTTGGAAGAAAGCCAATTAAGATCATCTGTCTAATGCATCTATTTACCCCCACTGCAACAATATGTCAGTTATAATAGATGTCTCATAAATTCAGACTTCTCAGGACAGGCTGCTGAGCATGCTGAAACAAGGGAGGGGTGAGGGCCTCTACCTGCAAGATATTTGGAGGTAACTGATGAAACTTTTCTCTGTAAAATACTAGTCTGCTGGGAGGTAGAGCTCAGGGGTATTTGTAAGAGGCTGACACACCAAGATGGAGTGGGTTTCAAAACAATGATCTGTAGTAGCCAGAACCGGTCTCTCTTCCAATGGGAGCTGTCATCTCGCCAGGGAGCTGTGGAAGCTAGTTGCCAGATCTCGGGCCTGGCTGCTGGATGCCTACTGTCTTACGGGCAGAAGGGAAGCATTTATGTTCAGAAAAATGCACCAGGGCCTCCAGACACTGAAGCACAGGCAATCACGCTGACATGTTCTCTTGCGCGAAAGATCTTCACCTGCAAGGATGGGACTTTCTCTCTCACTATCTCAGCTACTCTGCTAGGCTGCTCCACTAGCCCACATGACCTGTTGAAGGCCAAGCCCTCATTAGTCCAGTGAGGGCACGGGTCTTGTCTCTTCTTTGGGTTCATGCTCTCTGCACTGTGATGTACTGTGCGTGTGATGAAGGGCACCTGCTTCACCCATGTCCCCAGTCTTGTCATTCTGCTTGTGTAACCCTACTATTGCCTTTGCCAACATCGATGTCACCTCCACCAGCACCATTTGTACAAACACCATGGAACTTGTCAATGCCCACAAAAACATCATTGCCCTCCTCATTACCAGCGCCAACAGAACCATTAAAATGTGTGTGGTAGGGGCACCTGGGTGGCTCAGTGGGTTAAGCCTCTGCCTTTGGCTCAGGTCATGATCTCAGGGTCCTGGGATCGAGCCCCACAATGCATCGGGCTGCCTGCTCAGCAGGGAGCCTGCTTCCTCCTCTCTCTCTGCTGCCTCTCTGCCTACTTGTGATCGCCCTCTCTGTCAAATTAATTAATTAATTAATTAATTAATTAAAAAGATATCCAGGTTTTGATCCCTGGAACCTGTAAATATTACTTTGTATAGCAAAAGGCACTTGGAAGATGTGATCAATGATCTTGAGATGGGGAGGTTATCCTGGGTTATTCAGGGCTTCCAACCTAATCACAAGGAAGATAGAGTTTCTATTTTCCAAATGTCACTGACATTGTTCTCTACCAGGGGAAGGAGGAAGTTAAGATCAGCAGCCTAGATGTTTGTGCAGAGGTCCTAGATAGTAGTGCCCTTCTCTTTTCAATCCCAGGTTGTTCTATGAGTATGGTATAGAATTGATTCCAAGCTTACATAAGGCACCTGTTCTGGAAGCAAAGCATAAATATGTCCTGGCCTATACATTTTCCTGCCTCAACAGTTCAAACCTCAAACAGGAGGTAAAGTCTCCTTTTTTATCCAATTTCCCTTGACCTATGGTCTCAGCCACGCATGGCATGTGATTTTGAGAATATTCAGTTATGGGCGGGTTACAAGTATAAAAATAAATAGATACAGAAAGGCTTTCTCAGCCTGTTTTTCTTGAAAAGAAACCTTGAGGAAATTATCTGATGCTTCATGTTCCCACACATAAAAAGAAAGCAGCTAAGATAGGAAGAAAATCATCAATTTTGTTTATTACCATTGGCAAGATTTACTAACCGTCTATTTGCACATGGCTGGGTCCTGGGCAGGGTGGCCTTGCTTTTTTAGAGCTACAATGAGCCTGAGTAATTTAGATTAGGTGACTACACTAATTGAATTTACCACATAATTAGCTCACGGTTTTCACTTCACTTTGCCATGCAAATCCTTTCTGAAAAGTAAAACCCATTCTGATTTAACTCTTTTATAAATACTTCAAATCAAAGCTTGGTCAACCAATTTATATATTTATATAAAGAATATATCTCTTCCAAGTTATTTTTTTGAAGATTAAATTGTAGTGTTGATGTGATAATTTATTTTTTCCTTCCTAAAAATAATAAGATTACATTTTAAACACTTGGGAGAATTGGCAAAAAATATATAATCTTATGCCTTGGACATAGCCATTTGTAGCAATTTGACATTTTTCCATTCATTTTTTTCCTCCACTTACAGCTGTCACATGGTTAAAATTAGAGTTTAGAATGGGTAGAAATTAAAACACTTTAAGTAAAATATTTTTAAATGTTTGCATTAGTTTTCATTAAAACTTACGGATAACTATCACAACCTACATACATATTTACCTACTATATAACAGAAATATAAAAAGAAATTTTAAAATGTAGCAAAACTTTTTTTACCAATAAAATTCTAAAAAGCAACCTTAGAAAGTTGAAGTTTCATCAAACATGACTTAATTTGTCTCTTCCTATTTGGCATTCTAAATTTACTTATTAACCATAAGCCAGGTATAACCATCATCATTGGTTAGGTGTAACCAAGTCTTGTCTGGGTGAACTGGGACCTTCACACTGTCAGTAAATAACCTGTCAATAGAGATTGTGTTTGGTACACATCCGTGCAACCTGAGAAATATAATTCTTATACTTGAACCTATGAGCTTTACCATCAGTTTTTATATGATGTTTACGTATATACTACTAAACCATACTACAAACTAAGCTTAGACAACTGTAAAGTGATTTGGTATTTTGTACGGGAATCAATGTTGTTAAAAATTAAAAATATTATTTGTGGACATGTAGATGAATACTTTCTCTTGTCCTTTAAAATACTCAGTTAATATAAATGGCCAAAATTATTCGCATTTCTTGTCTTGATTGAATAGCTTTACAATGTCTTTGAAATAAAGCAGATACAGAATTCACTGCAAAGGCTTTTTTCTTTATGTTTCTGTTTCTCTATCAATAAAATGGAAACATCTACTTAATACTCGTATAACAATTACAGTTGAAAAGGATGATCTATAAAGCATTTGGAATTACATGATTTCCTTAAGAAGCAAAACAAATGCAACAAAATTCAAATTTGTGCAAAGAGAAAGAGCAACCATATCAAAATAAAAAATACAGAGAATATCATCAAATATTCATTTCTGTAGCATCTTGGAGGTACAGGAGAACCCTGGAAGGGACATGGAGTTTGAAACTAGCCGTTTGGGTTTATTTAGATTTAAATCCTGACTCTGCTCACTTGATGGTTCTTTAACCATTTAAAACTTGATTTTCTTCATCTGCTGAACCAAAGCAACGTGACTGTTACACAGTGGTTTACGAAAATGTCTGATCTTTCCAGTAGACATTGTTCTAGAGCTGTACTGTCCAATGTGGCAGCTGCTACCCACATGTGACTATTTAAATTTAAATTTCTTAAAATTAAGTACAGTAAAATTCATCTACTCAGTTAGTTACAGGTCAAGGGTTCTCTATGTGGTGAGTGGCGACTATATTGGACAGAGATACAGAAAGTGTTTCCAGCATCAGAGAAAGTTCTGCTGCATAGCACTGATCAGAGCATACCTCTTATGTAAAAAAAGAAAGTTGTGTGTCAAAACTGTCAGAAGCAGTGAATTTAAAAAAGTGAAGCATATTCTCATCCTGCAGCACAACTCAGAGCCTTTGATATGCGCAACTCAGGACATCCCACAGAGTGACATTCTGGCAGAAACTGCTCTCTGCTTGCTAAAATTCCTGCTCCCCATCTTTTTTTTTTTTTAAAAAAACATGACCCAAATTTTGTTATTTGGGATTCTGTTTTCTCACTATTTTAAAAAATTGTTTGTAATATGAAGATATTACACATACGAGAAAAAATAAATTATTTATTTGGAAGAGATTCTTTGATCTCAGAGAAGGTGGATCCTGCTCTTGGGCTAAGAGCGTATTTGAGACTCAGTTCTGAAATGCTACGAGAAATCTGGTACATTTCTTTTTTGTTTATTTATTTATTTATTTTTTATTCTTTGCCCCAGGGGTACAGGTCTGTGAATCATCAGGCTTACATCTTTCACAGTATTCGCTAAAGCACAAACGCTCCCCAATGTCCATAACCCATCCACCCTATCCCTACCCTCCCACCCCCCAGTAACCCTCAGTTTGTTTTGTGAGATTAAGAGTCTCTTATGGTTTGTCTCCTTCCCCNGGCAAGATTTCGTTTCTTTTGATAGCTGCATAGTATTCCATTGTATATATATACCACATCTTCTTTATCCATTCATCTGTTGATGGACATCTAGGTTCTTTCCATAGTTTGGCTATTGTGGACATTGCTGCTATAAACATTCAGGTGCACGTGCCCCTGAGGATCACTACCTTTGTATCTTTAGGGTAAATACCCAGTAGTGCGATTGCTGGGTCGTAGGGTAGCTCCATTTTCAACTTTTTGAGGAATCTCCACACTGTTTTCCAGAGTGGCTGTACCAGCTTGCATTCCCACCAACAGTGTAGGAGGGTTCCCCCTTCTCTGCAACCTCGCCAACACCTGTCATTTCCTGACTTGTTGATTTTAGCCATTCTGACAGGTGTGAGGTGGTATCTCACTGTGGTTTTGATTTATAGAGAAATCTGGTATATTTCTGAAAGAATTTTCATTCCTGACGGAAGAGATGGACTTGCTATCAATACTTGATATAAGCTATAATAATTATTTTTTAATTGCCCATTGATAGTACATGGAAATACTATTGCGCACAGTTCCATATTCCATGTGACCTTTCCACTCTGGCTGCCCAGAACCCTAACACTTCCCATTCTTGGGGGAGCTCTGGCCATGACTCCGCTCAGGGTTTCTCTGGAGCTTGCTTTTTCCCCATAGCTGTTCACCGCCTGGCCTCTTGGAATCTTACCTTGAGATTGTGCAGACAGATGTTCAGCAGAAGACTCAAAGGGATTCCTGGGCAGATCTCTGGAAACTTTCCTTTTTGAAGCCCCTCTTCTCTGCTTCTCTGTCCACCGAACTTGAGCCATCTTAACCTCTTCGCCGCTCGTACCCTTGCTCCTACGCCTCTGTGGGACTTCTGTCCTGGATGCAGGCTCCCACTTTCTGCACCGCAATTCAGAAAGTGCCTCCACGCAGAGCGGGCAGGGGCTCACCTGTCTGTTCCCCCTCTCTCAGGGATCACAGTCCCACC
This sequence comes from Ailurus styani, assembly GCA_002007465.1. Classification (NCBI taxonomy): domain Eukaryota; kingdom Metazoa; phylum Chordata; class Mammalia; order Carnivora; family Ailuridae; genus Ailurus; species Ailurus styani. The sequence continues at coordinate 2,727,802 of LNAC01000147.1, forward strand.
CTGCCTGCTATTTGATGTCGGAACTGTGGTTTCGTGTGTTGTATTCAGTCTTCTTGTTTGTAGTGACAAAGCGGGTTTGGTCAACTTTTACTGTGTACACCGTGTTGACCAAAGGGATGTGCGTGACGTGTTTCTCTAGTTGTTGATGCTTCTAAGAAGGGCTGTAGCTGTTACAAGGAAACTGTTAGGGGCCCTATGAACTGTGTGATGAAAAAGCATTGTTTTAGTATTTTGCATTCTAACAGGATAGTTTTTACTTCTTTATAAATGCTTTACTACTTTTTAGTGAACATGGGGAACTGGTTTGGGGTTTGAGACCAAAATAAAATGCATTATAATTTTTTCCTACTTAAAATAATGGGAAATTGTTTCCTTAGCCAAAGCACACACAAGGTCTGGATCTCAGAAATGACTACTGTTAACTGGGTCATCCTTGCGCAGGGGCCATGCTAATCTTCTCTGTATAGTTCCAATTTTAGTACATGTGCTGCCGAAGTGAGCACTGACTGCTGTTAATTGGGAGGTGCCTTTGATGTGAATAAGGCATCGGCTATTCCTGTACACACCTTCTATGTGTTGTAATCACAACTATATCCTAAGGACCTAGAATAGTTCCTGGTGCATAGGTGGGGGACTATGAAATATTTGTTAAGTGAATGATAGGTGTTCAAGATGGAATCTTCTATGATGATGATGATGACTGTAAGTATGATTATTATACAATCTCTTTTGGATATTAGTTGCTATCTTAATTAAATGAATCACATTGAACCACTCCATATGCCCTCACTTAGGGAGCCATGCTCCTTCTCCATGAGATACTAGAAACTGAGAAAGGATTATATCCAGGCCATAAGCACATTTAGCAGGACTTAATAAAATATCAGTCAGGTTAGGTGGGGCTATTAATTTTAACATTAAACTAAATATTTAGGGGAATATCAGCTCTATCAGTGTCAACCTTCTCAGAGTGTGGAAGTACCCTAAATTAGTGCTAGCGTAGAGATAAGGTCTCATTTTCTCAGAGCCCATGAATTTTTGGCCCTGTCTCACCCCTAGCATTTGTGGAGCTGAGGGTAAGAGTACGAACGGAGGCCCACATAGCACTGGTCCAAATGAAAGTTTTAAATCAGTTACTAAACAGTTCAATATAATATGTCCTGTCCTGCTACCTTGACAGGTATACTTACATAATGACTGGAAAACCAGATTTGGATTTAGAATCTTAGACTCCTCAGTGTTTATATCCCAAGGTAGTGGGTCAATGTCTTTCCATCCCACAGCCTGCCCCCTGCTCTTTTCCCCCCAACTTGGCTCTGTCCTGCCCTTCAAGGATTGTTGGATACACATTTGTAAACACCCCACCTACGTGTCTAAGCTCTGGCCACACCTTGTGCAAACGCCTGTCCCTTGGTCGCCCCTCTGGCATAAGGGCATTCACACCAGTGATGAATTGAGACTTCAGAAGCACTGACCCAAGGACTTCTTAGTCATTCGGGCAGATAATTCCTTGGGTGGGATGGGATATGACTTCCACGTACACATCTCCCCTTGGTCCAGCATCGTCTTTTCCCTTAGAGATAAGCATGGCCCTGGAGAGCCAGAGGGGGCTCTCTAAAGTCCCAGGGCCAGGGCCCCTCTTGGCTGGACCTAAGACACTGGGATTGTAAGTATATGGGAAAAAGATAGAAGTTGAGAAGTTAAGCAATTCACAGAGTGGTTTCAATGGCAGGTACTTCTAGCCATCTAACCAACATTTGCATAACCTTCTTTCCCATAATTAGAACCCTGATTTTGTTTAGGCAGCAATACCTCTAGCTAAGAAGCTACATCTCCAAGATGCTCTTGCAATTAGGAATGTTCATACACTACAGCTCTGGCCAGTGCAGCTAAGTAAATTTTTTTCTGGGGATTTCTATGAGAGTTTTGTTCTCTTTGGGATAGTCTCTGCCCTTCCCTTCTTGGTGCTTTCTTTTTCTTGTCTGGAGCACATATATGAACTTGAAGGTGGAATGACATCTTTATAATCATGAGATGAACTCAAAGATGAAAGTCACATGGTAAAGCTGACATAGCAGGAACATGAAAGAATCCTGGAATGTCGATGACATTCACCAGCCTTCTTTGTTAACCTAAACCCTTATTTTGCTGAGCCATTAGAAGCAGGTCTCATAAATGAGTCCAAAGCAACTACTAGTAAAATGCAATCAATTGATTTTATAGAATCCCTACACTGCAACAAATGTGTGTTTATGTGTTTATGTGTAGCTTACACCAATAACAGGGAAATGATCAAAGTTATGAATTAAATTATGAATTATCTTTTTGTCTGTCTACTAGATTTTAAGTTCCTTAAACATAGAGGCTGAGTTTTGTTTTGTTTTTAGAATTTTTATTTATTTATTTGACACCCAGAGAGAAAGAAAGCACAAGCAGGCAGAGTAGCAGGCAGAGGGAGAGGGAGAAGCAGGCCCCCCCCCTCCCCACACTGAGTAAGGAGCCTGATGCAGGGCTCCATTCCAGGACCCGGGGATCATGACCTGAGCCAAAGGCAGTTGCTTTACCAACTGAGCCACCCAGGTGCCCCGAGGCTGAGTCGTATGTATTATTTTTCCCAGTACTTTCCACATAATCAGAAATATAATCACATCAATGACACAAAGGTAGAGAAGTGTTAAAAGTTTGAATAAAAAAATATAAACTTCTGTAATCTGAGTTCTTTCCATTATTTAGGATTTTATTAAATATCTTAGGTATTGTCCTTTTGGTCATAAGGAGGCCCTCAATATTTAGAATTATAAGTCACATGTATTTGCATAAAATGAGTTTCCTGGATATGATTTTCTACAGAAAAAATATAGGACCTTACTGAAAAAGCAGCATACACAATGGAAGAATTTGGAATCTGATGAAGAAATATAACTTTCTTTCACTTAATTCATTGTATCTTTTATCTTTTTTTTTTTTAGAAAAGAAAGCCTCTAATCTTCGATTTTGCATTGAAGTCTTATTATATATACAAACATAGAAAATATGTCTGTAAGATATATCCATATTTTCACTAGAAGTTTCCTCTGTGTCTGCTCAAAGATCCAAATCATTTTTTGAAAAAATAAATACGATTTTTTTCCCCTAGTTTAGAAAGCCTTAGACAGTAGCTTAGCAAAGAGACTGGGTTACAAGTTGGTCAGACTTAGCATTTAGATTTTCTTAGCAAGGGTACTTGAATATGAAATCATCAATCCTTTGTAGAAAGAAAGGTTTTCTTTTTTCGTCTTAGTTTTCTTTGAATGGAGCACAGTTGATCCATCAAATTCTGGTTCCTTTCTGAAATACACTTTGTGAACAACAGCCATAATAATCCAACATATTTAGCATTGTACGGTCAAGATGATACCAACTTGGTACGGTAACTGCTTCCACTGACATCCACAAGTTTCTTCTCCCCTTTTCCTCTTCCAAATTAAAGGTCTAGGAAATAGTGTCAAGTATCATTTATTACTTATTTCCTCAGAGGATCTGAACAGAAACTATTATCTCCTTCCAATCTTTTGTGCTATCTTTATTGAAAATTTTCAGGGAGAACTGAACCAGTGTACTTACTGTTGACCTCAGAGCTATGGTAGCACAATTTTTGTGCTAGAAAAACATAAAAAATAAAAGAGCTAGAAAGATACACATTCAGGATTACAAAAGAGAAAAATCCTGCACTATGTTCTGAGTAACGAGAATTCAACATATTGCACTGAGGTAAAATCGTTTATAGAAAAACACTGAATAAATGATGTAATTTCATTTTTGAGTCACTATAACCTATGACATAAGAATGTTTTCAAAGAAGAAAAATTAGATTAAAAAAAGGCTGTTTTCCTATAGGCTTAAACATATTCGCTTTCATAGAAAATTAAGACTAAAGATGGGTTAAATCTTGTAGTAAATATCAATCTTCGTTTTCAAGCTTGTATTAGTTAACTGAGCATTAATTCTGCATCATCCTATTCTGGGAGAGGGAAAACTTAGTTGTTTCCTCCTTCTAGGACTGATTGTTCATTTATTCACGTACTCATTCAGTAAGTGTTTTTTCAGTGCGTCTCTCTGAAGAGGGTCCTACCAATAAATGCAAAGCCCTGATCTGTGAAATAATACAGGTATGTGCAACAGGGTCTCAACTTGCTCTGAAGAAGCAGAGATGAGTCTTGAACTGAATCCTGGATCAGGATGTTTCAAAATTGAGCTAGAGAGGATGCCTGGCCAGAGTAGAGGCATTGGAGATGAAAGGTGTGAAGAGAGTAGGAAAAATAAGAATCAATCATTGATTTGCTGTTAGGAGTGAAGGAGAGAGAGACTTCTGGTACCAGCAACCTGGTGAGTGGTGTTGCTATTTGTTGAGAGGCAGTGGCCGGAGAGAGCAGATGATGAACTTTGTTGAGTTCTAATTGCCTAGGACATATCTGAGAGGAGATTCCACTAGGCAGTTGGATCCACAGGTCTGGAGCTCATGAGAGATGGTGATGGAGCTCAAAGCCTTTAGCAAACAGGCCATCTCTGAAGCCTTCGAGTGATGGGCTGCCTTAAGTGAGGGGGAGATGAGGGACATGAAGACTGGGGTGGCCCGGATGGCTGTTAGACTGGAGCCTAGTGTGAGCAAGAAGAGCAGAATGAGGGGCCGGAGTCAGAAAGTCGTTGAATGCTAGACTGAAGGAACTGGGTTTTGTTTTCTAGGTTCTGTGAAACAATTGGAGGTTTTCATATTGTTCAGTGGCTTGGTTAAACCTTTGTTTCAGAGGATTAATCTGGAGTGATGGCTAATGCCAGAAGACCCAATTTGGAAGCACCAGCTGGGGCAAGGTACTTAAGATCTGAGCAGAGATCTGGAGAAGGTGTGATGTTGGACACATTCCAGTGGTAGCTTCTGTAGGACTGGGCAACAGATAGGCTATGGGGGAAGAGCCACGTGACTGGGAAGACATTAAGCACCACTGAAAGGAAAGAGCGCTGAGCTTGAAAAGATTTGTAGGATGGATGTGGATTAAGGTTTCACATTTAAACAGGTTGTGTTGGAGGGAAGAGGAGGCTCCACACAGGCTTGGACACCTGACCACAGCTCTGACAGAGAACGCCGTCAAGGTGGGACAGACAGAATCGGGAGTCATCTGAAGAGAAGCGATAGATACCTGACTCTTTGAGAATGTTCCCTGACAGAGAAACACCCCCCACTTCGAGGGGTGTGGAATAAAAGAAGATACATTTAAAAGTGACTCTGAGGAGACAGGAAGTGGTTTGTGTTTCAGTTGTCACGGGATAGCCCTGGTCTATAAGAAGTATCAGGAGGATAAGCGACTTTTTTGGATTGTTGGTAACAATGCTAAACCGAACACCAATCCTGAACTTTGTATTGTTTCCTCTGCCCCTGCTTTGAAAATGATTATTGAAAAAAATAATTTTAAAAAAAATATAACCTTTAACTCAGGTTGCGCATTCCAAACAGATTTCCTGGTAACACTGTTGCTGCGGGCAGACTCGTCTAAAAAGCTGGAGCAGTCTCCTAGCCAAGGCAGGTCAAGGCTCCCAGCTTCCCACCAGCACTTGGGTAACCCATGCACCATGCCTAATGTATTATTAATTATCCAAAGTGTTCCCTGGTTCCTGCCGGTCCCCACCCTACAAGTATGGCTCCCAGTTTTGCCTTGCCTGCTGACATTTAAAAATAACTGAGTTGTTTACCCTGTTTTCATTTCTCGGAGCAAATAAAAGTTAAAAAAGAAAAAAGATACCGTTAGCATTTAGGTCCTGGAGCCACAGTTGGAGACGCTTTTTTTTTTTTCCTATTCCTTCTTGAATGTTTTTTTTTTTAATGAAAGGTTGTTATTTTTGTTGATTGGCCAATTAGAGGAGCTGGTGGCTGCTACCTACTTCTAAGACTTGATTCTATTATAAAACCTCAGAGGCTAATGCTGCTTCAGTCTTGCCCTAAAGAGACATAAAAGGATACACTTGCAGTTAAGTCTCCCGGCAGATGAAGGAGCATAAACTATTGATCACAATGCGAAATGCTGAAAACTGAAAAGGAATCCAATTTATTTTAAATAAAACTACTCTGTTCTCCAGTGACAGATTCCAGAATCAGACAACAGAAAGGAACTGACAGCAGATGTTTAAGAACCAAGACACAGAGAGACTGAGTAATAGTATAGAAAAGAAATTGCTTTGAACTTCACCCCTGCTTTAAATACTTCAAATCAATAGGGTCACAGAGCTCTTTAATAGAGTGATGAGGTCTTGCCCTAGCAGATCTGCACAGTGACAACTTGATGTGCGTCCCAGCAGCAGGGTCATAAAAATGGCAGGCTTCTCCCTGAAAGGGGGCTTTGTGTGAGCGGGGTCCATTTGGAGTGACTCCCCTGTATGGCCACTCTCGAGAGCCAGGCCCTAATAGTCTCCATCTAAATGGGACTGACCTCATGAATTACCTCAGGAAACTTAATCTATAAACTGGCTTCTTCTTATGCAGACTGATGAATTCTTGTTTATTCCTAAATGGCTGTCACAAGACCTATTCATCAAACTCTTAAGGGGGGAAAGGAGGCTCACAGAAGCCAGCCTCAAGTGCAGAACCGTTAAATAATCATTAGGCTTCACCGCTGGTCTTGAGACCCACTCCAAATCCACAAAGCGGGCTTCTTTTTTATTTTTTAAACTATTCATCAGAACTGCATTTCGATGAGATTCTGACCTGATAAAGAAAAAAAAAGAGAAAAAAAAGAGTGCTTTTTGTCGCTCTCAGTTTCATGGCTGTGTTCTTTCTCTTTTGAGAGTTGTTTTTTTTTTTTTAAACAAAAGTAAAAGAAAATAAAGGCAGATGGCCAACTCTTTTCAATATCCGTTTGCTTTATTTGAGCAGTTTAATGTAGTGAAACAGAGTGAAATGTTGCTACTTGCTAAATGGTAAACAACACCATTACCCAGAATTCTGCTGTAGATTGGTACAAAACAGGGTGCTGGTGATTAATTAAACTGTTGTTGTAATTGTAATGCATGATACATAATAGATAGTGTGCCCGTGTATTTTAAAAGCAGCAAATTAGCAAATAATAACTTTCCTACATAGCACTTCTCCATTGCTTGCCGCTAATGCATAAATAATCAAAAATAAAAGGCTATTATGTAACTACCTAATAAAACGAATGTTTCTGATGTTCACCAATCTGTAAACATGTGCTAGTCAAGCTACACACCACGGCTGCTGTGGGTCAGATGCCCCTGGAGGCAAGAGGAAGAATTTTCTCCCCAGTGGACTTCCCGATACACACTGAGTGAAATGTCCCCCGTCCTGTTAACAGTCAGACATGTGGTGATTTGCTAGCCATATATTGCTTTTTCTGGGACATCAGCCTGGTTTATATAAATGGCTGCACAAATACCTTTTTTACAGAAAATATAAAATGATTTAAAAAAAAGAGCTATTTTATTATACCGTGTTCATATTTTATCTAGTTTTTCACAGTCATAATTTTTTAAAAAATGAGAATGTCAAACAGATCATTTCTCCTTCAGGATTCTTCCTACCTGAAGTTCTCTCACATTTGGTACACAAAGAAAGAGACCCAAGAGAAGGTAATTTAGGCAAATGAGTGCAAGTGGGCCACTCATTTGGGGATGACTGATAAAAATGCATGATGGAAGAAGGGGCTATGTGATTCCTATGAACACAAGAAACCTTTAGCACACTGTCTTTTCTCCCTCCCCCTGTCTTAGGCTGAATGATCAACTTTGGATTTCTTTTTTTAACAGCTTCATTGAAATATAATTTAAATGCTGTAAAATTCACCCATTTTAACAGTACGCTTCAGTGATCCTTAGTAAATTAACAGGGTTGTGCAACCATTGCCACCACTCCATTTTAGAGCATTTCTATCAACTTCAAGAGATTCCATGCACCCATTTGTGGTCAATCTCTGTTCCCACCCCCAGCTTTAAGGCAATCACTCATCTGGTCTCTGTCTGTCTCTACAGATTTGATTTTTCTGGACCTTTCATGTAAGTGGAATCATACAATATGCAGTTTTTATCATCTGGCTTCTTTTATGTAGCACAGTATTTGTGATGTTTACCTATGCTGTAGCATCTATCAGCATTGCATACCTATTCATGGATATATAGTATTCCATCACGTAGATATCACGTCATATTTCTCTGGTCACCGACTGATGGACATTTGAACATAGTTTTTCATTTCTTTTGTGTAGATTCCTAGCAGTGAACTTGTTAGATCATATAGTAGATTTATTCAACCTGGGATTTTAGAATTATCTCTATTTGGAAAGTGATACTGAATTCTAAGACTGAAGAGCTATCACTTATTTGTAGCCTGGTGGGACTGGGAGATTCGGGTCTGCTTGTCTGTCCACCATTTCCACCTGTGGGACCGCAGCCACAGTCATATTGCTCACTCTGCTGTTCCCTACAGTGTGACTTCCCTTGAATTCTCGAAGGGAAGGGAGAACTGGAAACAACTACTCAGACTTGGTTAGCATTGTTGTTTGGGTGATGTAGATGAGCAGATTTGCATGGACAACAGTTTGGCAAACAGGGAGGCAGAGCCCCCATGTCTGGAAAAGGGGAAAGGCTGGAACTTGTGAGTGTCCTCCTTCGGCCTCAAGCTGTTCCACGAGGACCCGTGAGTGAACTGCACTAGCACAGGGCCGATACAGGATCTCCCTTTATGTGATGCTGTTTGAATGGGCTTTTCCCTATGAATTGCATAAATACATTCCCGGGAGGCCTGGGGCTCTATGTTTCCCACCTCACTCGATCATTTATTCCTGGTGATTAAGGAGGCTTCTGTCTGGTCCATTGCTGGGGATTATTTTAGGATCCATGGCCCCATCTGTGCTTTCTACTACCAGCCTTTGGCTTAGAGTGTCAATAAACTGCACTCCATTCTACCTACACTCCCTGTAAGTAAACACAGATGATAATTACGCTAAGCGTAGTCTAGTAAAACTCTGATCAATGCTATAAAGCAAAATGTAGTTGATTGCTGCCTGGCATATAAGTAGTGCATTTCAACACTCATTCTCTTTCTTGATAGTGTATGTAGCATTTAGTCAATAAGAACTTGGGGTGTGTGGAGGTGCATTCATGTGCGTGCGTGTGTGTGTGTGTGTGTGTGTGTGTGTGTGTGTTTATCCTTACATTCCTTGCCAGACACAAGATTCTGCTTTCTGCCCCACAGGGGGATTCAGTAGAGCTCAAAAATGAGCCAAGTGAAACAAGGACATCCTGGGAGCTGGAAGCAGTGTAAATCCCGCAGAGTGAGCTCCCCCAACTTCTGCAGGATTCAGAAGTTTCATGGAGCATAGACACTTCCTGGTGGGAGCTGAGAACATTATGTACACAAGTAACTGTTTGCACAGGGTGTGTGCCATGCAAGGTTCTGCCCACTGTATTTGTTTCTTCCCTGTGACAGCATGATTTTTAGAAGAGTGTAAGGGCAGAGTGATGCTTTTACTTACTGTCCATGCTGGGAGCTGGAATGTGGCACAGAGTGTTCTGGGGCAGTGGCGGGGGCGGGGGGACACACACATGCACATAGAATAGTGCCACTGGACAGCAGGCAGGGTAGCTCCGTCACAGTAATGTCACGTTTGCAGCATGTCCCTTCCACATATCTTTCTATTGCAGCCCGGCAACGTAGCCAGCCAAGGACTAGGATGTACTTCGGGTGAAAACTGTACCAAAAAAGCGAATTAATTTGATTCTTTGGGTCGGCTGGATCTGAGACTCACATTAGCTACTCTTACGCAAAGGAGACTTATTTTAAGAATAAATGTGATGAGAATTGGAAGTGAAAGACCATCCAGAGCCCAGGAAATGCTAAGAATGTGTTATTTAGGGACAACACAGTATCTCGATCTTCGAGAATGTTGATCAATGGTCGTTCTGCATGCCCCACCCATTCTCCACCCATTGCTGATTGGTCAGTTGGTGTGTCTTCTGCAGGACAGAGGAGGACAGAACTTATCTGATTGGCCATGTGAAAACCATCACCCCTACTGGACTGAGTGCTTTGCTCCAGGTCACCTCATAGATCACTTGCCAAACTGTGGATGATTCTTGGGCTACTTTCATCCCTATACAGTATTGGACATTTCTGCACAAAGGCTGGGCAAACACTACCTCGGAGAATTTGGAATTAAAGCTGTTCTTTGGAGAAGGGAGAATAGAATAGGGTGTGGAAGTGGACTAATCAGCTCAGTGTAGAAAGCAAACAAAAGAGGATGGTTCATGGTCTCACCTCAAACAAGTAAACCAGATAAGAACAAGAAAGGATTTGGGTTTGTGGCAACTATTTAAGAATAAATTCAGAGGCACCTGAGTGGCTCAGTTGGTTGAACCTCTGACTTTTGATTTTGGTTTAGGTCATGATCTCAGGGTTATGAGATTAAGCCCCACATGGGGTTCTCTGTTGGGTGTGGAGCCTGCTTAAGGATTCTCTCTCTCTCCCTCTCTCCCTCTCTGCTATTCCCCACCTTGCTCCTTGAATTGCTTGCACTCTCAAAAGAAGAAGAAGAAGAAGAAGAAGAAGAAGAAGAAGAAGAAGAAGAAGAAGAAGAAGAAGAAGAAGTTGTTGTTTAATAAATGTGAACTGAATTCTAACTTGTATAAAACACTGTGTAGGTCCTGACTATGAAGGAAATAATAGGGGAACATTAGCTGAGTACCTAGGAGTACTAGGAATGATTTGCTCCTCTATATTAAAAAAAAAAAAAACCTTGAGTGTCAGAGAAATTGAGACTTGCTCAAAGCCACAAAGCTGTCATCAGTAGTATCTGAAGTTGAACCCATGTTTCTAGGGCTCCAAAGTCCATGCTCTGTACTGCCTTCCAAAGATGGATATGGCTGGTCTTCTCCATCTAGGAGCTTAAATATAATTAGAAAAAGAAAAGGTAACTTCCAGAGAAGATCAGTTAGCTCTCCTGAGAATGCATATGTCAGAAATAGTTCTACATGTGAATTTTTCCACCTTTCACTTTATAAGTACAGGAAGCCCAAGTGCTCAGTATAGAATGTAGAGATTATTTGTTTAGTATTTACTGTATGTAGCTTTTGAATTTGTCTTCTTGGTGTGGTTGTGGGTGAGTAGAGCATCTGACAGAGATGTCATCAACCTTGTGATGGCCTCCAGCTAATGTGCATGGGTTCCATGACTCCACAAAGCTCTGAGAATTTATTATTACATTTTCATTTGTTTAAGAGTCACTTCATTTAACAATAACCATCAATGGCTTTTACATTATCTGAATAAGACAAAATTCTATTGCCACTCCTTATTAACTTAGCTAATGAGACAATTTCTAAATGAGAAAATAATTCAAAGCCCACTAAACTGAAATGACTTTTTAGTTGTTTTTAACTCTTAAAAACAACAGCTGTTTTGTTTTAGTAGATATGCAAAACTCAATTTTTCTGAGATAATTCAAAGAACTTGTGCTGGATTTAAGGTAACTTGTAAAAAAAAGAAACAAACACCACCACCTCTTAATATGAAAAAATGTAAAAGAAAAACAAAAACAAAAGACAAAAACCTGACAACAATGGATGTGAACCCTTAGCAGTGTGACCACCATCTCCAGGTGCCCAGATCAGCCTATGAACGTGAGCGCCAATGGCAGCTCCTGACTCCATCTTTGTGTCCCCAGAAATCTGGTTTCTTTTCTTATCCTGGTGGCTGGGCTCATCTTGGTCTTGTGCTTTTTGAGAGGCTCTGCTCACAGTGGATGTGATGACCTCGGTCCCCTCTTTGCCAAGTAAATAACTCACTAATGATTTAGAGCTTTTCTTTCAGTGTCCTTGATCTATTTTATGACTATCCTTTCCTGTGGGGAGAAGGTGTGATTCCCTTGTTTTCTCCTCCCTCCTGTGCTGAGAGCTATGACTCTGTCTGGAAGAATGTTGGAAAGAATTGGGTGCTTTCTTCACATGCTTACATAATCAGTGAACTAATAATGATCAATTTGCCCAAAAAGAAATAAAATCTTTTTTTTCTTATCTAGAAGAAACTGTGCTAAATGTAAGGAGCATGTCGCACACATATTTTCCCACAATTCCCCGTCTGCAATAGTCAGTCTTCATTATCTTCTTTTCCAGTTACGATCAATCAGAATGTGAGAGTCTCCTAAAGTAGTTTATGCCTAGAGACACTGTAGTATGCTACTAGAAAACTAGTAACCCGTATTCTTTGTTCATGTGTGTGGAATTGCTTGATCTCAAGTCCAGTTCTCTCTCTCAGAACTTTTTGCCCCAACCTGCTAACTTGTATTAACTTATTTTACAATATTTATTAGGTTTATTAATGTCATTTTGATTTATTTTTTAAGAATTTTATGACACTATGGGGTATTATAAAACTGCAAAAAATATTTTATTTGGGTTATTTATTCTTGTAAACTGTGAAAAGTAGAATGAAAGTCAAAATGAGCATGGAATGGAAAAAGTCTGCTTTCCTTGGAAGCCAGGTTTTCCTCATAACTGTTAGCTGAGGACAATGTCCTATATGCACAAACTTGTTAATGGAACATCTCCATCCCTTAACATTGTATTAATTAGTAGAAATTTAATTTAAATTGTATTGCTTCCACCAGTGAAGGATTTTACAGGCACGATTTCTATATTACTTTTACTGATTTTGACTATCATCATTTTAATTGCAACTATTAGGCATTACTAGAAACTACTTCCTGGGAACCTGAGTGGCTCAGTCATTAAGCGTCTGCTTTTGGCTCAGGTCATGATCTCAGGGTCCTGGGATCGAGCCCTGCATTGGGCTCCCTGCTCAGGAGGGAGTCTGCTTTTCCCACTCTCCCTGCTTGTGTTCCCTCTCTTGCTGTGTCTCTCTCTGTCAAATAAATAAATAAAATCTTAAAAAAAAAAAGAAACTACTTCCTGAAATTTCTCTGACTTCAAGTTTTAAATTTACTTAGAAAATATGAAAATTATTCTTCCCATTAGTTCAGTTCATTATGGTTTATAAAGCTGTTTCAAATTCAATGGGTACTGATCCTCAAACCAATCATTTGCAAGAAGTAGATGGAGAGCTTCTGACTTTAAGTCTGTTAGAGAGTAAGTGTTGAAGCTGAGATGAAAACTCGGGTCTCCATTCTCTGACTTTTATACTCCTCTTTTCTAAGAGTCAATACTATTGAAAAATAGCGTCTCAGAGGCAGGGAGTAACTTAACAGCTCCCGTACCATCTCCGTCAAGAACCCAGTGTGTAGGGAAAGTTATATATACCAGACAGTCTGGGGAGTTATCAAGGGAATAACAGCTCATGTTCCCATTATATGTGTGCAAACTCATCATTTTTGGTCAAAGTTGTAATCCCAGCATGATTTCCCCTGGACACTCTGGCTCATCTCTCTTTGCTCCCAAGTGATCAGTGTTCAAACACCAAGTAATAAGAATAAGCCAAATATAGTTAGGAAAAGACATTTGCTGTGAAGAAATGTAAAAACCTGTGCCACAGAGGTCCTTGTCCAGCGCTTTGGCTGTATTGACAGGATTGATCATACTTTTATTGGTTTCTGCTCCCCTTAAAAACTTATGAAATTTATCTCATGGGACATCAGTCCTCCCTATTCACAATGATTGAAGCATAGGTTAATAAAGACTTTTTCATGGGGAAGATGTTTAGGAGGAGTACTCGTAAAATTCTGTACTTCCATGATGGAGTCTTTATAGTCTTAGGGACACCAGGTTTAAGCTGAATAGACAGAGCCTGATAGAGACACTCTTGCCTCCCACCAACACAACCCAGTAAATTTTAGTTCCTTGTATTTGATAGAAATAAGCATAATAAGATTGAACCAAAATGCAAACTTCCACATGATGAATTTTGACCTGTTAAACAATGGAGAGTCATTGTAGTATAGCCGAGTAGGACTCTGGAATGTTCCTTAATGTATATATTTGGAGTTCACCAGGACCCCTTGGGTTTCGAGGTTCAGAATCTTAAGTCTCAAGCAAATGGGAAGGACCTGTATACTTAAACATAATTGTAGGTGAATGTATGATGGGGGAAAGCAAGATTTACCATGCACCCTTCTCCCCAACTTCCAAGACTGGCATCCAGGTATCCCAGATTGGTGGTGGAGGGTGGGGTGGGGAGGAGAACATAAAGTGAAACAAAAAGTGAGGATATATGGTTGATCCCTGGGAAAGGAGACCTCTCAGCCTGGTTCCTCTACCTCCTGAAAGTAGTATTATAGAAAGATTAAATATGGCAGCTGTGAGAGGGAAGATTTAGTGGGAAATGAAACTGAAAACTTACTTCTATAAAGCACGGGAACCCTTGAGAAGCTTATAACAACCAGTATCACAAAAATAAACAACTATTGTCGAAGATAGACTTGGAATTTGCTGAGCTCACTACCTGAACCAACACCCGTAGATTAGATTAGGATGAAGGATGCAGTATTTGAAAAGGATGATGATGCTTTTAATTGCATTAATCTGGATATAACTCTCTTTTACTTCCTAGGTCAATGATCAATTATGGAACCACAGAGCAGCTACTAAACATCAGGTTTTTTCCTCTCTCTTCTTCAACCCCAAACTAACCAAAAAGTAAGAAATTTTTTTTAAAGATTTTATTTATTTATTTGACACAGAAATAGAGAGAGAGATTACAAGTAGGCAGAGAGGCAGGCAGAGAGAGAGAGGAGGAAGCAGGCTCCCTGCTGAGCAGGGAGCCCGATGCAGGCCTCGATCCCAGGATGCTGAGATCATGACCTGAGCCGAAGGCAGTGGCTTTAACCTACTGAGCCACCCAGGCGCCCAAAAAGTAAGAAATTTTTATCAGTTGGAGGTTTTGGATGCCAGTAGCAGGAAGCAGAATTTGGCTAACTAAAACAGAAAAGGCAATTTCTTGCAAGATTATGGGAAAATTTCAGGACTGAAGACGATGCTGAAAATAAGGCAGGGAGAGGGTGGGAGCCAGGCAGCTTTGAGGGACTCGGGATCATCACTAGTGGAAGGAATCACATGATGGTCTTTTCCAGGCACTGTGGCAGGAATGAGTCACACCCAAACATATTCATTCTGTCAGTCGGCTCATGATTTGTATTTTAAAGAGAGAACTTGGGTCCCACGCTTGCCACTTAGATAGGAGAAGAATGAATTTCCCTGACTGACAGTATCATTAAACTATATTCAGTGGTATGGAGGGAAATGCCCCCCAAAGGAAGCCAGTTCCAGTATCCAAACAAGAAGGAATTGGCGTCACACAGCCGACCAGGAGCACACGTTCCCTGTAAGCAGCACGCCATTTTGATACTAGTGAATAAACAGAAGAGGTACCTCTAATAGCTATGCAACAGTTCCTCATGTTTCTGTGCTTTCTGGCTCCCAGATTCCATTTGCACAAAGGATGTCAGAATTGCTCTCAAGTGCCAATTGCCTTTCAGAAGAGGGAACAACTTAACAGATCCTGAGATGCTAAGACTGGGTCTGAGCCAGAGATGCTAAGTGCTGAGCATTAATATTTGGCCAGTGACCATGAGGTCTCCTAGATGAAGTCATATATCTCCTCTTAAAAGAGAGAGTGTCCTTCCCAATCAACTTGAAAAACAACCCCAACACACCCATTATTTAATGTGCTTTTGTAAATATCTTCTGCTGACAGAATGTTCTTCTGTTGTAAGGGAAACTGCTACTCCTTCGTTCATCGCTGAGATCATGACTAGGAACCTAAATATTTAGAACATCTCAATCCTCACATCTCACAGTTAAGTTAACCTTACATCTAAAGTAAATGATATATTTTATTGATTAAACTAAACAATCACCTGCATTCATGATCAAAGAGTAAAAGATGTGCACTTTTCATTAGCCTAAAATTTTCAGTCTGGAATGAGGACCTCCTGACTTAAATTATGCTTAGCAGTCTGCTGGATTTGGTGCACCCATATGCTGGGTCTTTCAGTTGCACTAAAGACATATCAACTGCTTTCTGTATCGATGCATTAATCACTCATTTATTTATATCATTTATTAGAAACCAATTATTATAGAATACTCAAAACTCACTTAGGGACCAATTCATTTAAAAAAATCAATTACACAGTTAGGTTGTATAATGTACCAATTAGCCTAAATGATTTTAGGCTCTTGGAAACTATTTGCAATTTACCAATATATTTCACTAAATTAATAGAAATGATCCATAAATAATTCAGCAACTTGTATTTTTATCCACATAATTTATTGTGACAGCACTAGCCATAGACACTGGGTATGAGGGTGTGGAAGATACAACTCATCACCTCCTACCTACTTCACTGCAAAGAGTACTTGGGGTAGGTGGTAGAAATAGCACCTGCTACAGGCTCCTTCCTTCAAGTAATCTAATCTGGAGGCATAAAACTAGAACAATTGATTTCAGGCCCAGCTGGAACACAGACACAACATACAGATGTATAGAGGCACACCTTCAAATGGACACATAATATACACACACTAGTGGACACGCAGAGCATCAAGGATCTCATTACACCAGGCCGAAGGAGGCGACTCCTGATTTTCAGTAAGGACAAGCTGGTAAAACACAAATGATAACGCAGTTCTCCGTTCCAGTTTCCTGTTTGTATTCCTTCTGTGGTGTTCGCCACTGTACCTAGCATAGTGCTTTCAGAATGGTTGTTCAGCTGTGTGTGTGTGTGTGTGTGTGTGTGTGTGTGTGTGTGTGTGTTTAATAAAAATATCTGAAAGAAAACCCACCTGGTTTAATAATGTCATTTTAGAGTAGTTTCTACTGTGCCCAATTCTTTTCTTTTTGGAAGAAACATAGAAGAATTCATTGGTTTTTTCTTTTTTTTCTTCTTCTTCTTCAGTTTTGGCCCCTCCCCTTATTCCCTCTGGTAGAAGTGTTAATGAGGAATTTCTACCTTCAGAGCAGGTGCTGGAGCAGCAAGGCTAGAGTCCAAAATCATTCACAAGCTGAGTCACCAGCTACTGGGTCCTGGGGAGTAAGTCCTCTCCCGAGGGAATATCTGAGTTTTGCAATGTCCTACACAGGTTTTCCTCCTCTAAAAGGAATCTGAAGTGAAATGTAAGCCACAGCCAATTTGTAGGAGAAAATAACACCAGATTTATTCAGTGTATGATAAAAACCACATGTATGTCAAAGACAAATTTCATGCTCAGAATCCATGACATTCCTGGTTTTGCTCAGATAGTCCTGTGAAATTTCTGGAATCTTGAATATTTTAACCACTTTAGGGCAGAAGCTACTGTCAGACACGTGGGCCTTGGCATGAATTACTACACCTCTTTGATTTGTCTTTACGTTTTTGGTGCTGCAAGAACTCCAAGAAACATTTAAATGGATTGCTGGCAATCAGAAAATTGAAATGCTACAAAGTAATCCCACACACTACTATTGTTCCAAAGTAAAAACTTGGATTGTTTCAAAATATATCATTTTCTCAACTTTATAACCTAGACAGCAGTGAAGTTTCATTTTGAAACAGTAAAAGTGGATGAGGACAAAACATACCCTAGAGGCAAATGTTTGTATTTGCATACACACATTTTTAGAATCATTATCATTCGTCACAAACAGTTGGAAAGCCTTTTATAAAATTCAGTCCAGCATTATTTTTCTACTTAAGTGGGTATTTATTTTCAGAATTTCAAGGTTTTGTTTCATTTTTTTGCCAATTTTGTAAGGCCAGTTTTTTCTTACTTTTTTCTTTCTTCCAAAATAACCTAGCCAACAGGAATGACATTGGATTTCCCATCTCCTGATGATACCACAACTGTGGTGGAGTCATCCAGTCCTAAAAAGATTTGTCTCATAGGATGTTCCTTCTAGAACATGGTTTCATGAAATGAAAGTTGCTTCATTTTCAATGGGATAAATTTACAGGGATGATGGATACAGTTCAGAGGATAGACATTATGACTGGGAAAGGAAGCGACCATGAACTTTTTAGGAGGCAAAGTGTTAAACTTCGGAATGAACACATGCCCTTTGTAATGCTCATACCAAATAATTGTGACCAAATAAATGTGACCTTTAGGAATTAAGTAAATAATGTGCTTTTAAATTTAAAAAAAAAGTAGAAAGAAAGGAAAACACTTTCTGGCAAATTAAAGAAATATGGGTTGCCAGGTCTGTTCCCTTGTCCCTCTTAATGCTTCTAAGGAACATTGGGTCTAGACTCTCCTTCCATTCCAAGAGGGACTTGTCACTGTGACTCCCAGAACAGGTTTTTGACATCCCCACTGAGCACACTGAATGCTGAGAATGAAGGAAGACCACTGGGGAGAATGCTGGGGGGCAGGGAGAGGAAAGAAAAAAAAATGAGTCCCAGTCCTCAACCTGCAGGTACTGGAGCCCCTAGAAATGAGCAGCTGATTCTTTTTCAACCCTGTTCAACATGTCTAAGCGCCGCAAATCCTTCCAGGGTGCTGGGGTGATGACGGCAGTCAGCCAAGACTGGGTCAAGGACTAGAACTCTGTTCCTAAGATTCGTGTGTAAAGGAAGTTTGTTCAGATGGAACACCAGAAATATAATCAGCTGAGTAATTCAGGTGCAGATGGTTTTGCTTGAACCACAGATATATGGACAAATCTGCCCAGGGCAAATAGTAGCCATTCCTAGAAGCAGGGAAGTTGGCTTAGTTCCTTAGTTCTTAGTTCTTAGTTCCTTTCCAGTTCAAAGACCCAGTGGCTTCCTGTAGAAGACCAGACAGATGGGAATACCACAGGATGATAAATGGTTATCAGGATTTTTTGTTGTTGTTGTTATCAAGATTTTGAGTGGACACATTATATGCATCGTAACTAGAATCTAATTCCTTGTTTGCTTTGCAGGCTCCATGAAGTCAATAAAATAAGCTATTGCATATAGAAGAGGGTTTAAAACATTCTTTTCTAAATTCTTGTTTTGTGTTTATAGGAGAGAAAAGTATAAAGAACATAAATTATTTTTTAGTTATTTTACATATTTTAAATGACTATGATTCAGACTTAAAATAAAATTTCTAGGGGTGCCCATGTGGCTCAGTCAATGAAGCTGCTGACTCTGGATTTTGGCTCAGATCATGATCTCAGGGGGGTGAGACTGAGTCCCTTATTGGGCTCCACACTGGATGTGGAGCCTGCTTGGGATTCTCTTTCTCCCTCCGTTCCTTCCCCTCCTCATGCTCTCTCTCTCTCAAAATAATAATAATAATAATTAATAAATAAATAAATTTCTAACTTTTAAGTTGGTCAGGTTTACTTGAGCTGCAGTTCTGATTTTCAAAAAAATAACAGAAACTTTCCTTTCCTTCCTTCCTTCTTGGTTCAGGGTTCAGATCTGTCCTTCCTCAGTACCTCAAAAGATGGAAGAAATGTGTTTCAGCCTTAGGGTTGTCAGATTTAGTAACTAAAAATACAGAATGCTCAGATTAATTTAGATTTTATATTGAAAAATGGATTATCTTAGGATAAGTATGTTTCATGCAATATTTGGGACATACTTATACTAAATTTTTGTTTGTGTATCCGAAATTCAAATGTCATTGGGTGTTCTGTATTTTATCTGGCAATCCTGCCTGACCTCTGCCTGTATTCTGTTTCTGTATCTGATTTAACAGACAATGTTCTCTGTGGTGCTTATCTGAGAGAGCTGGTCAGAGAGCTAGTGCTTGTCAGACCTTTACCCCCATCCAAACTCCTATGACCTTGGGCTTTTCTCAGACACAAACCGTTTTTGCTTCTGGTGACAGATCATAAAAATAAGAGGAGGGGCGCTGGGTGGCTCAATGGGTTAAGCATCTGACTTTGGCTCAGATCGTGATCTTGGGGTTCTGGGATTGAGCCTCGCATCAGGCTCCCTGCTCAGTGGGGAGTATGCTTCTCCCTCTCCCTCTGCCTCTGCCCCCACTCATGCTCGCCCTCTCTCTCTAATAAATATATAAAGTCTTTAAAGCAACAGCAGAAAAGTTTCCAACAATAAACATAAAAACTTGTTGCACTGATATCTTGATAAAACTCTCATTGTTTAGAACTTTAGATACAACAGAGAGAAAAAGAAAGATCGTGTCTACCAAATCCTCCTCACTAATGCTTGGCCACTGAGATCAGAAAGCCTTGGATTTGAGTCCCAAGTTGGCCACCTACAAGCTGTGTGAGTAGAAGCCAGCTGCTGAACTCTGAATCTCAGCAAATTGGAGATAATGACAGATGATAATATTAGCCACCTCGAGAGGAGGATTAAATAAGATAAAACATATAAAGTACGGGGCACACTCCTAGGACCAGCTATTTCCATTAGGACTTTACCATCACTACCTTGACAACTATTACTAATATGATGTGTGAGGCCTTGTGGCAGACAATATGAAGCAGTTGTTAAAGCTCATAGGCTGTTTTGGAAATAAACCAGTTCTTAAAGAAATAAGGAACAATACAAGCCAGCAGGTCCTAAGTACTAAATGAGGGTCACAGATGAATAAACTATAGGAGCTCAGAGGAGGAAGGGACATTGGCCACATCCCTTGAAACATACAAGGATCGAATGGTTTATGTCCTACCATTTTCTCCTGGGAACTTTCCTCTTAATGGACACCTCCAAATGCAGGTAACTGGTTAGAGCTCTACCTCTAGAGCTGCCTCTCTCCTCCAATATTACCTGCAATGCCTCAGGTCTTCTCACCGACAAACACAAGTGTTCTCCCTAGAATTACCAATAACTTTCTCTAGGTTAAATTCAAAGGCAGTTCTTTCTTTCCATATCCTTCCAAAAAATTGTTTGACCATATGTTGATCATGCATCATTCTTAAGATTCTTTTTAAAATATACTGCATGCATTTGCTTGCTTGGCTCTCTCTTCTCTACACTTTGCTTTGAATGTCAGTTTTGTGACTTCTCTTTTTACTCTTTTCTACACGTTTTACCTTTTAGCTCATTTATGCAAATGGTTACTGTCGCTCCTTTTACAGGAATATTTTGTCCTTCCTAAAACAATCCCTTCCCATAAATCACTAAAGCAGTTCAGTCTCTATTATCTAGACTCATCATAACTGCATAGGATTGAAAGGAGTATATCCTGGTAATGTGGTACACTTATGAGACTACTGGCAAGACTGTAGTCATAAAATTGGAGTTGATATAAAATTAGCATTGTATTGAGCTGAATAAGGTTGACAGACATCCACTCAACTAAATTAATATTTCCAATGTAATTGAATCATTTAGCAAGTTTCCTGGGCTGACTCACAAAAAACTCCCCTACCCCACCCCAAAAAGTATATTATTAGGTTGTCACTTCAATAAACATTGAGAAATAGTAAGATTTCTCTTTTTCTGTTTTCTTGTTTTGTTGTTGTTGTTGTTGTTTATTTGTTTTTTACAGTGACACCTGTTGACTTGCTCCTGTCATTTTGAAGCAGGCAGGCACTGTTGTTCTAACAGTAGAACAAAAGAAGGAGGAGCAGTGTTGGAGGCGGTGAAGACTCAGAGAAGGAAGGTTGTGGGGAAGTTTTCTAATTTGTCAACAGAGGAGTCCTGGAACATTTTTTAAAAAAGATTTTACTTATTTGTTTGAGAGACCACACATACAAGTAGGGGGAGTGGCAGAGGGAGAAGCAGGCTCCCTGCTGAGCAGGGAGCCCAATCCTGGGCTCCAACCCAGGACCCTGAGATCGTGACCTGAGCCGAAGGCAGACGCTTAACCGACTGAGCCACCCAGGCGCCCCTGGGACATTATTTTTAAGAAAATAATTCCAATCTTCATTTTTTTAAATTAAAATAAATTGTGCAGCCTTAACAGTACTACAGAAAATAAGATGTTCAGCTACTGATGGGCAAAGCCTTTCCATAGCACCCATTATGTGTCTGGTACTCATGGTTCAAATATAACTATAATGCAAGTCATGACCTTCATCCAAGGTCTCACATGTAGCATGAGAGGATCTTAATGGTATTGGGCTAACTGGCCTATCTGGGCAAGACACTGGTTGTTTTACAAAACTAACAAATCAACAGAACCGGGTGATTTAGGTAACCCACTCTAGAAAAAATTTTCAAAGCCCACCGTGAGAAAAGTGAAGTACATGGCTCTGCCTGGGGACTAAAGAGGATTTGGACATTAATGAACAATAAAATAAAACCAGCTACCAATCAATTGATAACTTATCTTTTAGAATTGAGGCTCTATTCAAAGACAGAGCTGATGAGCCACTTTCCTCAGTCACTTTCATATAGAAAGATTTCTTTTTCTTAATAGGAATAAAAAATGTCTATAATTCATATAAAGCTTTGTCATTTGTGAAGTTTCCCTACATACATTATGAAGGGGACAGGCATATGAGCGTAAGGAATTAACACCTCAGGTACCCAAATTAATATAAAAGTAATTGTCACTATTATAATAAAGCATACTAATTTTGGAACAAAAACAAATGGTTTCCTCACATTTGTCTGTCATTCAAGAATGCCTGTCAGTGTAAATAAAGGATTTAGCTTATCGATAAATTACATACATATATGTGAGCAATTTGAACAGGGCAATCAACAAATACTTGCTAACAGATTGTGAGATGACACAGATGAATATCAAGATAAAAATGTCACCAAGTAATTCTGAAGTTTTTATGTGGATAATATGAAAACAAAAGGCTCTCCTTGGCATTATATCTGGATTACGTGCCCATTGTGATAGGGCAGATTTTGTGCTGATATACCCCAGAACAGTTCTAGCTGTCATTTAAAGCCAACATCTATTATCAGGTCATGACCTCAGGGTCCTGGCTGATGTTCATGCCATAGGTGATAAATATTTTTAATTTCACCCCTATTTATAGTTATATAAAGATGTTTTCAAAATTGCAAAAATGGCTGTTATCTAATTCAATCTCACCAAACTTCATCATTAAAGAGATTCACTATTATTTGTTATTTAATTACCTCATGGGAAAGATTTCTACTGTTACTTTGTCCCATTTCTTAAACAACATGAATAATAAACTGACACAAAACATCTGTAGTCGTGGTAAGTATTCCCCTCCCATGAAGCTTTTTGTATCTTAAATGTTCTTGTAGGTTACATCTACACAGTACTAAACATCCAGATGAAAATTTAAAAGATATTAAATTAAAAATTATTCGGATGCTTGGAAACATGGTCTATATTTCTACCCTTCTTCATTGGTATTCTTTTTGTATATGTTTTGAATATCTTGAATAATATATTAATTTCCATCCTTGTTTGGCAAATATTTCTTGATGGCCAAATGTTTCTGGTGTGTTGACTGATTAGCAAATGTCCAAGCAGGTAGTTGTTCATATTGGTGATTGGAAGTCACCAGTGGATCACTATTACTGATTTTTCCTTTTGCCTCAGGCTCCAGTATGGCTTTTCACAGCACTGTTGCTGATCCTATGTCATTTGCAATTTGGATATTTTGTTTGTAACAGATTATTTTAAAACTCATTTTGACTGTGCAGCATTGATAGAGAGGTAGACAATAGGTCAATGAAACAGAATAGAGAACCCAGAAATAGATGCACATAAATATCTTCAATTGATTTTTGACATAGGTGCAAGAGCAATTCAAGGGAGGAAGGACAGCCTTCTCAATAAATAATGCTAGAGCAATTAAACATCACAGGTGAAGGAAGCCTGGGTGGCTCAGTTGGTTAAGCAGCTGCCTTCGGCTCAGGTCATGATCCCAGGCTCCTGGGATCGAGTCCCACATCGGGCTCCTTGCTTCTCCCTCTCCCTCTGCCTGCCACTCTGCCTGCTTGTGTGTGCTCTCTCTCTCTCTCTGACAAATAAATAAATAAAATCTTTAAAAAAAAATCACAAGCAAAAACAAATGAACCTCAACTTAAGTCTTATATCTACTGCAAAAATTAATTCAAAATGGAATTAAATATAAAATATAAAACTACAAAACTTTTTAGAAAAAATCAGGAGAAATCTCTGGAATCTGGGGTTAGACAGAGTTCTTAGACTTGACACCAAAAGCACAATCCAAAAATGAAAAAAAAAAAAGATAAATCGGACTTTATCACAATTTACAACTTATGCTTTTTAAAGACCCTGTGAGAATACAAAGATAAGTTGCAGCCTGGGGGAAATAGGTGCAAAACACATACTCAACAAACTACTAGTATCTAGACTATATCAAGAACTCTCAAACTCGACAGTTAAAAAAAAGGACCCAAATCTGATTAGTAGATGGGCAAAGGACATGACAAGAGAGTTTCCTGAAGAGAATATATGAAGAGGATATATGGATGGCAAATAAGCAATGAAAAGATGTTAACTATCATTAGCCATTAAGAAAATGCAAATTAAAATCCCAAAGAGATATTACCGCACACCTATCAGAAAGGCTAAAACAAAAAACAGTGACAAAGCCAAATGCTGGAGAAGATGGAGAAAATGGATCCCTCATCCATTGCTGATGCGAATCTATAATGGTCCAACCACTCTGGAAAACAGTATGGCCATTTCTCAAAGACCTACACATGCAACGGGCACATGACCTAGTCACCACATCCCTGGACATTTATCCCTCCAACATGAAAACTACGTTTACACAAAAACCTGTACACACATGTTTTAGAGGAGGTTACTTTGTAATATCCCCAATGGGAAACCAGCCAGGTGTCCTTCAGTGAATAAGAAGACAAACCCTGGCACATCCATGAATACTCCTCAGCAGTAAGAACAAACTGTTGAGGTAGGCCACAGCATCATCTCCGGAGAACTACTCTCAGTGAAAGAAACAAGACAAAACTTGAAAGGTTATTGTGGTATCTCTTCCGATTGGATGGGGGCTCCCAAAGGCGGGGCAGCTATTGGATGGAAGCAGGTGGTGAAAGGATTCACATGAGGCAGAACCAAGGAGCTAGAAGTTTACTGAATCCACCACAAGGGAGGTGAGGGCAGGACGGCAGAGGAGAGGCTGTTTGCCATGAAGCAGGGGGTGAGGGGGACTGCTTTTAAAGGAGGAATGTGAGGGGGTATGAGGACCTGTGGAATGTTCCCCTTCTTGGTAACAGTGCCTGGTTGTAAGTGGCCCATTGGTCAGTTAGGTCTTATGGCTCTTTTGAGGTGGGTCACCTGCTGGGCCTGTCTGTCTTCAGCCAGGGGGTTGTGGTCACTCTGGGCCCTTCTGCCTTGGTCAAGTTTCCATTGCTTAAGCCTATTGTCCAAAAGTGGCCTCTACAGTTACATAAAGGTGCCATTCTATTGATAAAACATTTTCAAAAGGACAAAAGGATTGCAATGGAGAAGAGATGAGTAATTGCCTAGGACTAAGAATGAGATGGGGGTGGGAAAGAAGTGAGGGTGACTATAAGGGGCCAACATGAGGGACCCTCGTCCTGCCGGAAATATTCTGTATTTTGACTGGATCGATGGCAACGTCCCGCTGGGATCTCGCAGTATATTTCTGGAAGACGATAACCACTGGAGGAAGCTGGGTAAAGGACAGTAGTGGGGATATTTCTTTCTATTATTTCTTATAACTGATCTCAGTGTTGAAAAAAATAATTGAAAACAGACTTTTAAAATGTCTGGTATTGAAATACGATTTATCATGGTCACAGAGCTTTTCAGTGTCCCCTTAAACGTTGCATCTGAGAGGAATGTCTTTCTTGCCACATTCCAGGGGCAGCTCTGAGAGCCCCTGAGGGTGAGAGTGGGATGAACAGGAGTGACAGGGACCAGTCCGAAGTTCCTATGGAGTACGCCCTTGCGCATTGTGATAGGATGTTTTAAAATTTTAGGGAAAATTGGGCAAGAAAGAGAGACCGTGGAGAGGACTAGAAACCATGCACGGTTCAGGAAAAGTTTAAAGGCACAGAGCTTGGAAAGAGAATCTTCCTCACCGCCATTCCAGGCGGGCACAAAGAGAAAGGGATATTATGCAAACATGGACATTTAGAGGAATAAAACAAAACAAGGTTTTTGTTGTTGTTGCTCCCCTTCCATCACTCCCTCCCTCCTGCTGTGAATCTTGCCAGGAGGAATCTTAGAATGCTAATGTCTTGGTATTTGACACAGCGAATGATAATTGCACAGTGGCCAATTGATTTCCGACTCACCCCTTGCAGATCAGTCCTGCGACTTTGCATTCATTCCCAGCCTCAAGGAGTTGAGCACAGCAACAGCAGAGCCCACCTTCATCCGTCAGATAATAAAGTTTAGTCATGCAGCTTAAAATAAAATAAGCAAGAAGCAGATGGCGAAAGGACAGAATGTAGTGTATTTAATCTGTCCATGTTTGCAAGGAAGCAATTGTCTTCTTAGCTCCAGAAAACAGAGCAAGACAAACAGGAAAGCATCTCTTTGCAGGGCACATATGACAAGTGTTTATAGAGGTGATCCGGAGTTTGGGATAATTTGACCCCCATCTTGCTGAATTCTGTTTCTCAGAACCAGGAAACTGAGCTGGTCCACTTCTCCCGGTAGGCAATCAATGCGGGGGGCGGGGAGGAGGGAGGTGGTGGAGGCTAGCGGTGGCCTACTCAGTAAACAACACTGATCAAAACGATCTAAAACCAAATAAAACCAATATTGGACCAAGTGAACCTCTCAAGACCAGAGCTGGTCACCCATCATAAAAGAGCAGTCAGAGCAAATGGGTACGTGCTAAATAGCTCTGTGTACGGATTAGGCTGCTGCCACCATGAAAACACAAGTGGTGAAGCAGCATCACGGAGATGTTATTCCAATTTAGCTGGTTTAGAATCACTGCAACGCTGAAGAAATGCTCTGGAAAACATGACTTTGCCACCTCCACACAGAAGTCTGGAAGGCTGGCTTGAGCCTTTGGCCTGCAATTTATTCTTATTCCAGTACAGATGGTGTCTGAGTGCATTTCAGTGATGTGTCCATGAAGTCCCATTGCTGACTGCTAGAGTGGAAGCATTGGTAGAAATCTATGTACATGAATGAGCTAGAGCCGGACAGCTACACTGTATGAGGCAATGCAGAAATGGAAAAAAGGGTGAAAAAAATGAAACAAAAGGACGTCCAGGCTTCTTATGCTTTCCATTATGCTTAATCATATGGCAGGGAAACATTCACAAAATCTGCATGCTTTTACAAAGGATCGATTCAAATGGAAGAAATTTAGGAATGATCAAGAGGGGAACTGGCCGCTGTAGGTCTGACTCTCTCCCATTGTTCAGCATCTATGTCCTTGGAGAGCATGAGTTCCAAGGAGGGGAAAATGCTATGTCACCTACCAGTAGGGGAAAGTCATTCCCCTTATCCACACAAGCTGACTTTGTGCTTTGTCTTCTAGTCCCAGGCTTTGTGATCTACCCTTGGGTCAGGAGCTAAAAGAGGAAGACAGTAAAGAACCTCTTACTATATATCTATTCTCAACTACTCCAAATCTTTGCCAAGTCCAGTACATTTCAGTGTACTTCCTTCTCTGGGTTTCTGTCCCATAGAGCAATAGCACACACCTCAACACTGAGCTTTCTCACGTTTTCATCGTCATTTACCTCATTTGTTCATCGCTTGGCCCACTAGGTCTTAGCACTATGGGGGTAACATGGCAGGCTAAGTAGCCATGGCTGCTAATTTCACAGAATTTACCGTTGGGCATATTTTAATCAAAGTTCCTTCAGAGCAAGGATCTTCCCTGCATTCCCTGCACGATTTCTCAAAGATCATGGAGTGTGTTTAAGTGGTTTCATCTGAAGATAAGTAATCTCAGGAATGCACTGAACTCATCAGCATAGATGGCTCCTGAAGCAGGCTTTTGTTATAAAATTACAGATGCTGGGTACACACCTCTGATTATTTTGTGTGAGCAAAGTATGAGACTTTTTAAAATGGGGTTATTGTAAACTCAAGTTATGTCTCGAGCAACAGGAAATGATATGGCCTATGTGGTCACAAAATTAGAGACTGATACCTGCCACTGACTATGGTTCTAACCACACAGACAGAGCAAAGGGAGAAAGCATCAGCCCAGGGAGTGTAATGAAGTGGACACTCAGAGAAGCGTGGCAAGGAGTGAGGGTGACCAGCTGTCCCAGTGTGTCCGTGCTGAGGGCCTTCCCAAAGCATTGACTGGACTTCCAGAGCTAAAATTAGGAATGTTCCAAGCAAACTGAGATGAGTGAGCCACCCTATTAGGAGTTTCTGGACCCCAGCTTTGTTCCTGCACTGGACTCTATGAGAAATTCCTTTCTTTGTTTACACTTCTCTGATTTGGGTTTCTGTCGCTTACTTGCAAATTAGAATCTTACTGAAAAGTAAGTAGGTTGTGTTTTCCACTTTGTAAATAATTTTTGAAACCATTAAGATGAAGTACATGACATCCCCATTGTAGTGTTGAGAGAATGAACTTGGAATCCTGGGAACATTTATTGTGATCATACGGCTAATAGGTCAGCGAGCAAAGCTGGGTCCTCTGTCTCCAACAAGGGGGTTTGTACTTCTAGGAAGGCTCCTTCACAGTGCTGAGGGTTTTAGCTTCCTGCAGAGTGGATTCTGCAATGCAAGGGCAATCCATCAGTCACAACCTGCCCTCTTAAAGAGATACTCACAGACACCTCTACTTTTCTAGTTCTGGCGGCTGCGTACATTCTCAATACCCTCCATTGCTGTAAACTCTAGCACTGTGACCCCTTTTCCTATCCCTGGTCTTCACTGCAGGGGTGCGTGAAAAAGCATGAAAGTAAGAGTAACCAAAATTCAGAGATTACCTCTCTTTGGGGTTCTACATACATTATATAACTTAATCGTCAAGAGAGTTGTATAACATAGGTTTTACTATTTCTTTTTACAGGTAAAGCATCTGAAACTCAGAGATTATTAAGTGGCTTGTTCAGGGTCACACAGTTATTATCCAGTGGAACCATGATTCAAATCCAAAGCTTCTGACTCCAAAGCCCATTCTTTTTTCCCCACACATAATGCAAATTCTAGGTATGTAAGTTGCACTATTTTGGAGCATACGCTTTGCTTCATAGGAGAAGTAAGGAGAGTCTTTGCAAACTTTTGGGATGGAGAAAGGCCAGTGAGAATGTCAGGTGACTCCGACGCTCAGTCTTTGGGCTGTTCTATGTAGTACACTTCTAGAGGTGCTAGAACAGGAGAGGCCCCCAAGGAGAGGCATGTCAATTTCTATTCACAGTTCATTTAACTCACTCTGGAATTTTCCCCTGCATGGATTTGGAAGGCCCTCAGAACGAATGTTCCTGCAAAGGAAATAAAACATTTCAAAATAAGGGAGAGAAAGAAATAGGTGCAATCTTTGCTTACTGTCTATTATTTATTTCATAAGTAATAGGTGCTTATTATAAAATTATAATAATTGAATTGTAAAATTATTAAAAATACAGATGAATAAAAGAAATTGCAAAAAGTCATCTCTAGGAAGACTTTGCTATTTATTCTTCCAGGTTAAACACATACACACACACACGCACACACACACACAAACACACTTTTTAACCAAAAATAAAATCATATAAAACTGGTTTCTCAACCAGTTTCTTTCTTTCTTAACCATAAATTGTGACTATCTGTACATGTCAATGAGTAATAATTTTTATTCTTTTTTTTTCCTAACCGCAAAGAGCATTCACAGCTACCCAGTTAGATGCCAATAGTTATGTTTTCGTATCTGTTCTTTCCATTTGCCCCTCCCCCATCTCCCAAATTCAGGCCCATCCATGAGTCATGCGGTGTCTGATGAGCTGAAGTATTTAGTAAGCTAATGTTCACTGTCCACAGCAGGAGGCCCGCACAGCTTGGCTGATGAGAAATGAACTGCCTGAAGCGATCTTTTAATGGCAACTAATTTCCCATATTTGATTCTCAGCTTAGCCAACTAATATCTAGTTCAAGCGTGACAAGGCATTCACAGCTCCTTTTAAAAGTTCTCTATCTGAGAAGCCAAACAATGTGTTCGGGGCGCCATCGTGACCTTCTGAGATCATGTCCTGGCTTTTCCAAACCAAACTTTGATCTGCCGAGGTCAGTGATCGTATTAAAAAAAAAAAAAGTTTAAGGATGGGTGTCTTTATACTGAACCCTTTCTTTTTTAAATTCTATTTTCAGAGACGTTCCTGATGAAAATTGTTAGGTGACAAAGTTTGTAACATCCCCCAAGATCCTTCAGATCACCATACATCTAACCCTTAAAAATACTGTCATTTTCTCCGTTTCCTCCCAAAGGTTTGGTATCAATCAGTCTTTTTTACTCTTAATGCATTAAAGATATCTAATGTGGATTAAGCTCCTCTATCCTTGCCTTAAACAAATCCTATTACTCTGTGAATCTATCCCATTACACAGTGATTACTGAATAGAGCTCAATGTAATTGGATCCGATCGTGTCCCGGTAGGTAGAATTATCACCCAGGAAAGTTCGTATTTTTAGTTGTCACCAATATCCATATTTCTGTTGTATTTTACATTTAACTTTTCCCCCCAAGTCTACCGAAGGGTTCATTAGCATTTTTGTAAATGTTTGCAAAAATTCTTAATGTTTTAATAGCGAGAGTATGACCAGATTTAGGGGAGACTATATCCGAGGATCACTTGGTCACGAGTCTTATAGAAATAGGGGGAGGGACAGGGTAGCACAGTGAACACTGACAGGACTTAAGTGTAGGTGTGTGCAGGTGTGCAAACATGCACACATGCATATGCACATACACATGCTGAAACTTTTTATATCATCCAAGGAAAGTGCCACCTTCCTTCTACTCCCCCACCTCCCGTCCATGACCTCCATTTCACAACCCTTCTGGAAACCAGAATTATGAATATTTTTATTTTGGACTAGATCACCATTTTTCAATTCTGAAACAGGCTTGCCACTTTATTTACACTTCAGCAAGAATGGCAATCTCAAATGGTACTATAAATCATTTGCAAAAGCCCAGACTGATGTAAGCAGCATTGCAAGCCTCCTAGAAAGGGAAAAAATGAGGAGGCTGACAGAGAGCAAGATGGGAGGTGGGACCTCACCCTTAACTGGTGAAGGCATGACTGTGTTCCTGTCGATGAGCTCTGCTGAGCTGTTCGCCACAGAGAATTAACTATGCCACAGAACTAGACACAAGTGGCTCATTCCATTCCAGCCCTTTAGGAAGAAGTGATACCACTGTTCGCCTTAGAGAAAGGTCAGTCCCAATACTCGTCTGTCCCCTTAAATTGCCCAGGAAGCATTTCACCTATTTGCAGACTCACTGATACCAATCCATTGGCAGAATGGTTGTTTAGCATGAAAACTTTCGCTCTTCTGTGAAACCTAAGAAATTCCATCATTTTCCTAAAATAGCCTTATCTTGAAGTGGTACAAAACCACAGCATGGAGTGGTTATGGAGGCAGGCTCTGGAGTCTCACTGATCTGGCTTTGAACTTCAACCTGCTGCAAGCTCTTGCTATGACATTGGACAAATTACGTGGCCTTTTGTATTCTCAGTTCTGCAGTCGGTAAGATGGGGGAAAATAAGAACAACTATCTCATCAGGCTGTCATGAACAATAAATTACATAAAGTACGCAGAATTCTTAGGTGAGTGCCTGAGACATAATAGATGATTAACCGTTGTAGTTCCTATATTATCATTACTATGTTTTAGTAATAAACTATGTTTATGTCTTCAAAGCCCAGTCAAGTTAGGAATAATTTTTAGGTTATAAGATTTTAGATACTTGCTTAGATCACAGACTCTGATTCCTTAGTAGTCCATCTCAATTAAAGGGTCCTCTCATAACTAATGCCCACCAGCATTCAGACTGTAGATGCTAAGGACTTCTAAAAAGCTCTGCCTTTTCCTCGTTTGCTTCTTTGGTTTCACCTTGCTTTTAGGTTGGATTCTAAAAACGAGTACCTTAACTACAGTCTTCAGTGTAGTTAAGAAACTGTGCTGTTTCTTAGCTTATTTTGGTGACAAGGAAAAGACAGAAGAAATGGCTTAAAAAGTGTCAAAGACTGCCATGGAAAGGGAGGATTGGCACTGATTCTTTGTAAAGGGTAAGAGCAAACAACTGCAGACAGTAGATGAAGTTCATAGTCTACAGTGTCCCGTTATTACTTGATAAAGTGTTTGGTTTTTCCTCTGCCTAATAGAGTAGTCTCTAACATACCATTAGTTTCATGTGTCTCTTGAAACTTCAATTAAATTAAAATAAAATTTAAAAAATGTACTTTCTGAGTTCTCACTAGCTCTACTGAAGTGTTTAATAGTTATACAAAGCTAGTGGCTATCATGTTGGACAGTGAGAATTATGGAGAGTTTCTATCATCACAGAAAGTTCTACTGGACACGTGACTTTCTCGAACACAGGGAGAAAAAGGCCAGTTTCTGAGTAGATGGGGGCTCATGGGCTGATCCTCTTCTCTGTCCTATGGTAATCACACTACCTAGGCTAAGTGCCTTGAAGATGTACCCCCTCCTCAAATTTGGAAGACTAATCTATTTTTGACCCAACCATTGGAACTTGGACTAGCCTAGAAGGGAATTTATTAGATTTGGAAAACATCAGGGAAATGGGCTTCAAGGGTGATTCCGTCCAGAATAACTTCAACTGGGTTGGGTGACCTGTTACCTGGTGCTGGGAGAGGTGGGACCCAGGTTGTGAGCCCCACCAAATGGAGGTAGGGACAAGATACCGAATAAATCAACACTAAGGTGAGATAATCCTGCTAGGGTTCACCTTGACCGGGCACCAGCACCCACACGATTTCTTTAATATCAGCATGACTTACTTCACATTAGTACTAGTAATACTAGACACGATGAATAATAAAGATCGAATTCAGTTTCCACATGAACAGGACTATTATCTCCATTTTGAGGAGCTGTGATTTTGTTTTGTAAGTGACTTGCCTAAATTTGGATATCTGGAATTGACATAGAAATTGTAATCCAGGTCTTCTGATGACAAATGCTAGGTTTTTTTCCCCCCATAAACTAGGACACATTGGAGCTTTAATAATATAAAGTAACTGGTAACTTTGCCAGTGTGATCAGAGAACTTATTTTCCTCTTGGACTAGTCACTTACTTTTTATTAGCTTGAACATCCCATCCATACATGGAGACACAATTCGAATAAGAATGTCACAAATGTAATATAACTATTATTTTATTTTCTCAAACTTGGGTGCTGTGGGTGCCAAGCCAAAGTGTGTTTGTCCTATTATTTCTCAAAAGCTCACCTGGCATATGCCAATCAGGTAATTGCTTGTGCAAACGGATCATTAGATGCACAATTACCTCATTTGAAACACAAATTCAGGGCTGAGTGGAAGCGATCCCTGTATGTGCAATTTTGTGAGTGTACTCATCATTACACCCAATATGGAAAAATTAGCCCTTAAATTCTTTTCCCACCTATGGCTTTCTGTTTCCTTCGTTGATGATATTCATTAAAATCAAACAAACATGATGTGTTTCCTGGACATAAACAATTAGTCACTTTCCGTCATGGCTTCTTGAGTAAACACGTACATAAAACCAAGTTGTGTATGCAGACGTCACCTCGTTCTAGCCAAGCTGGGTAGTTCTCCCTTTACCCCAGGCTCCTGCTGACATTCTATTTCATAACTGTTTGCATGGAAATGATGAAGGCTTTATTTTATCTTATTTTATTTTTTTCTTTCCAAATACATTTGGCAAAATCTTCCAAGCTGTCTCCTTTATGGCAGAATATTGTCCCTGGCCCATTTATATGCTAATTGCTGAAGTGTTACCTTTTACTGACAAGTATTTACATGTTAATTAACTTGGGGAGGAGGGTTAGAAATACTAGTTTGCCCTGTTTAAAGTGATAAAGGGGCTGCTCTTTCCTTTCAAGAAGAGAACAAAGACAGTATCATAAAAGGAAATTATTTAATTACCTCCTCCTAAGAATTAGAAATATGTTTTCCAACCTTTCTCTCTGTAGAGGAATTCTCCAGATTGTGACCTGAGGTACAACAGGAGCAGGGAGGGAACATTCTTCCATTTAATCTGAGTTCCAGGTGAACACATCTGGTATATGCCGAATCTAGGTCAGTGATAGTGAAGAAGAAAAACAAAAGGGAAGAAAAAGAAAAGGAGGCTTGGAAATGGTTTACCTTTCACTGAAAATACACGAGAATAAACTGATTTCATGAAAACCTCTGCAAGTGAAGGAGAAACAGTTTCTGGAGCTCTTCCCTGATCTCCCTGGTGTGTGTCCAAGCCATCCCCGAAGGAGGGGGAGAAGGTGGGTTGGGATAAAGATATCAGGGGAAGATACTGGGGCCAGCTACAAGAGATGAGCAGTGTGTGAGTCCGAAATGGTAAAAGAACTAAAGCAAAGGGCACTTTAAAAGATAAACCGAGGAATACTAAAATTTTTCAGTGTATGTTTGAGCCAAAGTCCGCAGGAATAGGACAGTGCCAAACCCAAAGTGGTTAGGAGCATTCCCTTGCGAGCTCAGGGAGTCCCTTTCATAGACAATAGGAGGGAAAAAAGCAAAGAAATGATTTGATTGGTTATGGCTTAATGAGATGCATTATTTGGGATAGTCTAGTTGGCTGTTTGTGACTGGTTTTCCTTAGGGTTTCATTACAAGCTTAGGTTCTGGTTTGCTTATGCCTACTGGTCCCCTTGTTTAATTAATTTAGTAGGATCAAGAAGTAGAGAGACACAGAAAGTCACCATGGGGGAGATCAACTGGGGGAGAGATCGTTTCATAATGATCAGTACTTGTAGTCTCTAAGTCTTATAAACTCATAAACACCCATGTTTGCTGGACATTCATGGCATTTTTTGAAATATTCGGGTTGAGGTGAAGACCAGCTGACACCCAGGATTGATGCAGAGAGCAGAGGCAAAAGAAATATAGAAAATTAAGCTTCCTTACAACTTACAGCCCATTGACGAATACTTGAGACAGGCAGGGTGACCTTCTTCCTGGAACTCAACGGCCTCAATGCTAATACTTGGCTAAAGGCGAAAGGTGACTTCAGCTGGACATTAGCCCGAACTCCAGGATCCTGTAGGTCTTCTTTAATGTATAAAAATCCCTTTGGAAACTTCCTTTATCTCTACCCTCCCCACCCCAAGATATATGTGAGCAATCATCTTCCAAACATATGGCCTACTGATATACATCTGAAGAGTCTCACGACTAAGGTTTACTAGACAGTAGTAAATGACCCCTCAAGGTCCTGGAAACCTTGATTCCAAATTCCTTACAGACTTAACGTTATCCCTAACCCCCTCCCGACTTGAAAGTATACAATCAGCCACTTCTTATGACCCCGATGCAGCTCTTTCTGCCCACAGGTCCTGTCCCCATGCTTTAATAAACCACCTTTTTTGCACTAAAGATGTCTTAAGAATTCTTTCTTGAGTTTTTTGCTCGTGGACCGTGAACAACATTTCATAACAGGATTACTTGTCTTTTTCATCTTTTGGATGGTAGCTCCAAACCCAGGCAGAAAATCCTAGAGATTGTACCTCCTCTTTGTCTTAAAATATGTGTAGTCCCTGTTTTCCAGCTCTGCTACCTTTTTAGGTCCTCTTCAATTACTTCCTCAGTATCCTTAAAAAAGCTACCTGCTCTTACCAGTTCTAGCTGGCCCAGTCTCCAAATTCATCTCCCACACTTCAGAGTGATTCACCGATTCTTGAGTTCACTGATTTATGTATTTACCAGTGACTTATTGGAAATTTTTCATATCACAAGCTCAAGGCTAGGTATATTTTATGTGGCTGCTTCTTCTAAGATAATTGAGTTGATTTGACACGTGAGTTATATACCTCTTCACCTGCTAATTGGTAATCATTTTCATAAAATATAATAAAATGTAAGAAGATATGCTGTTGGTTGTGAATTTGGTTATGAGTTACTTCATGCGTTTAATTCAATGGAAAAGATGGAAATGTTTTTAGTTTTCCTTAAATTTAAGTATTGAAGTTTACACCATTCTCTTCTAATAGCATAGGTCTGTCTTACTGATAGAGGTTTCTTTGGTGAGACTACTGCTCAGGAGAAATAGAAAAACAGAAAGCTGTATACCACCCTCTCCAACTTCTCTGGTGAATGATGTAAAAATGGTGACGTCAGTTTGGGGAGGGAAGTGGGAATTTGTGTACATTACTGCATAGAGGAAGAGAAATAGTGAAGTAAACGAATGGTGAGCTCAAGGAATGGTGCGTGCGGGGAGGTGGATAGTTGAGGGAGAAACAAGGCAGACTATAAAGAGAGAAAAAAGACAACAGAATTCTGATTTCAAAACAGAGAAACAGTCCCTGATAAAGAACATGAAGATATACAGAATAAATGTTTTATATCTGTTCAGCATGCTCAAAATTATGCTCTGGTAATAGAGATAACTTTGCAACTGAAGGTGAGACGTCCCCTTTGAAAGATTCTTAGCTATAATAAGGAAATTTGGTGAGCTAATAGGGTTTTAATTGTAAATCTAAGCAGTGTATGAAATTTCAAACTTCTGATCAAACAGAATAGAGTTTATATCAGTATTTGGTAGAAAGAAAGAAATTTTCTGATTATGTTCCACACAGCAGAGTATTATTGCCCTGTTAATTTTTTTTTAAAATTCTTTTCACATTCTGTTTGATCTTAAGCCAAAAGAGGAAATAGAGTCTGAATGCCAAAACTTGGAAAGATAATTAGGGCCTTTCCTCCAACTGGCTGGCTGTGAGCAGGCAGTGAGTGCTTTTTCTCTAGGAAGTAGCAATCTGTAAGAGAAAAAAGACCAAATGTTTTTTGTTTTTTGTTTTGTGCCAAATGTAGCTCTAGTTCTGGCAGTATTTACACTTCAAAGGGGCTCTTGTCTAGACACAGGTATTCATGGTGAGATGATATAACCACCCTACCCAAGCCTGGTGGAAAGCCATGGCTAGAAAAAGATTCAACAGTAATTGGCCATGGCTGAAATTTAGTGAGAATGACATGTTGAAAAAACGTATTTATATATTTATTCAATAAATACTTGATGACATATTAGGTATTAGTGACATAGGGTAGACCCTGTCCTTGGTGATGCGAATGCATTGATGAACCAAATCATCCACCCTTATGCAGATACAGGCTATTGGAACTCTAATTACTTGTTTATTTTTAAAATCTTGCTTTATCAATGTATCTTTCAAATAGGAATTATTACGAGTTACTTGTTATGTTGGGAAAACAGTAATGGCTCCCATTTAATAAGGGGTAGAAAAGCTCTCTGGTCCCCAAAGCCCTGATGAAGCCGCACCTCTCATTGTGCATTTGCTAGAAGTATATTCTAATTACAGACAATATACCAAGGAGAAAATGAGTAAATTCATTTATATTCCGCTTAGGAACCCAAATCGAAAAGGACTAACAGGAACAGACTCTTAGGGAAAGTTCTACATTAAAAAAGGATAAAATTGGGGCACTGGGTGGCTCAGTCGGTTAAGCGTCTGCTTTTGGCTCAGATCATGATCCTGGGGTCCTGGGATCGAGTCCTGCGTCGAGCACCCTGCTCAGCGGGGAGCCTGCTTCTCCCTCTCCCTCTGCCTGCTGCTCTCCTTGCTTGTACTCTCTCTGTCAAATAAATAAATTAAAAAAAAAAGAATAAAATTTCTAGAACACCTGATATTTTGTGAATGTTCCCTCATGATCCACACATACATAAATAGCACACTGAAATCTTCTCATTTACTGTTCATATTTACTTGAAAAATTAAATATAGAAAGGAAAGAAATTGTTACATTTTCCTGAACCTTCAGAGGCTTTTGAATACAAAGGACAGAAAACAGTTTTCAGCGTGTCTTGTCAATAACTACAGTAATTATTTGGTATGATAAAGATGCTGTAAGATGTGAAATAAACAAACAATTGTTCTAATTTTCAGTAAACATTATTATTTTGGGGTCTCTGTTTCTCAAGTCTTCTATTGTTCAAAATTTTATCCCTCTTTCCTTTTGAATACCAGAGCTAATGACTGAAGTGCTCATGACAGAATTTTCCTTTTATGTAGCCTTCTCAAACCCCACCGTTCTCATCCACTTGAAACACACATAATTATAAAAGATGAGAGCCCAATTATTATCTTCTCTCCACCCCCTATCCTCACAGGTGCCTGGCTACTTCAAGAGTGCGAGCTAATCACAGGGAAGATTCATTCTCAGTTCAGCTGCCTCGTTTGATCAACTCAAGACTGAGTCCGACCAAAGTGGGGTATCTAATGAAACTCATTTTCATTTTTCCTCCTTAGTTTATAGAAAAAAACCCTAAAGGTGTGAAAGGACAAAAGAAATAGTGGAGAATGTTAGTTAAAAAATAATTTTCTCTGACCTTTTATTTGACATTTTATTTTCTTCTTTTACTTAGTTATTGGTCTTTTTCCCCCCT
Organism: Ailurus styani; assembly: GCA_002007465.1. Classification (NCBI taxonomy): domain Eukaryota; kingdom Metazoa; phylum Chordata; class Mammalia; order Carnivora; family Ailuridae; genus Ailurus; species Ailurus styani. Next base: position 2,766,173 of record LNAC01000147.1, read on the forward strand.
CCCTTTCCCATTCTCTGGAGCTTGTCTTCTCCTGCTTTCCTCCTTTATGAGGAAGGAATTAAAAAATTTAAAAAACCCATGGCCTGAGGGCGGCGATGACCTGATAGGGCTCCAGGTTTCCAGCTCCACTGGTGGCCAGGATGCTATATGCTCTCTCAAGGAGGCTGACATTGGCACCGTCCTCCTAGAAATCCAGGGGAGCCTTTGCATAAGGACAAACGGAGGGAAGCAAAGTTAGAAGATGTGTGTGTATAAAATTGTGTAGTTGGATATTTTTGATTCACATATAATAATTATACATTGCTGCCAATTTTTCCTCTTAAAGGCTGCTATTATGGTATTCAAAGTGCATTGCCTAGTAAAGCTGCAATCCACCTTTCTAATTCACCTGTTTAGTTTACTGTAACACAAAAGAGAAGAAATTGAGTAAGCCTTCTCTCCTTTAACACCAGAATCAAAATAAAGGGAATTTGGAAAGAAAACAAGGACCTTGTGCCAGATAGCTTTTAATTGCAAGTAATGGAAAATTTGGGTACAGTTGGCTTTTAAAAAGGCAGGGCAAGGGTGGGGTGCGAGGGTCTTACATAACGAAAAAGTCCTGAAATAGGTGAAGATTAATCCCATGGATCAACACTGACCCCCAAAGAACACATTTTTTCCCCTTCTCTCCTGTCTTCTGTAATCATAAACTGGCTGCCCATAGCTAGTGAAAACTATTTGTTCCTTATTCACATCGCCCAGGAAAATACAGGATCTAGCAGAAGTTCTCCTGGGGAATCAAGAAAACTTGTTAACATAAACCCTTAGCAAACGTATCCAAGTGTCTGCTTGGTCCAAAGGCTCTCATTCTCTGAACCAATCACCATGGCCAGGAGGATGAAACCTGAGTGCTGATTGGCTGAGCCCATCAGGACCCGCACACGGAGGTGGATGTGGGGTCAGTGCACATGCTAGAAGGATGAGATACCGATGCTTACATGTTGAAAAAGCCAAGCAAAAGGGTGAATGGACTCTGGAAGGTTCAATGTAGAACATACTCCTCTCAGAGCTGACAATCAGATCGCTCAGGCAATTCTCAAAATGTCACTCACGAAGTGTTTAGTGATGCAGTAAGCATTACTTCAAAGATACTAAAAAAAAAAAAATCTAGTAAAATGAGTTTTACATATGTAAGGTGAATGTTTGCAAAAGGTGAGTTTTACATATGCACAGTAAATGTATCATACATATTTTTTTGTATCCTGTATATTATGGTGTTTTTTGAGATCTTAAAAAACCTTCTGACTAGGGAGGGTCTGGCCCTCCCTGGAACAGCCAATTCTTAGAAAAAGCAAAGCATGCCCTCCATTAGCTGACTAACAAATCTACAGCCACACCTCATCTGTCGGGCCCACATACCCTGGGAGGGAATAGTCCTCTGCCTTAATCACCTCAGGGCCAGGTACTGCACCTAGGGACCACTGCTATAGTTTACAGCTTGCTGAAATTATTCAAACTAGACAGTTTTCATCTGTTCCACTGCCCTACCTTGCCTTTCCCTCAAAAACCCCAATAAAGGCTCTAGCTTCAGCTGTCCACTTGCTTCTGTCACTGACGAAAACCTGGTGCTTCCCCTTCGAGCCTCCCGGGCATGGAGGCACTCCTCTTCAGAACTGTAACTACAATTAACGTTGTTTTCCTTAGCCTCTCCTGTGTCTCCTCTCCTGGTTGCAGTTGACTGATCATCTCTTAAGAAAACACAGAATAGTGAATTAATAGACTGGTTTTGTATCTCAAAAAGAATAGACATTCAGTTACATGAGAATTACATCTTACTCACTTATCCACAAATTATGTAATGACTAGTCATGCCATCCTGTAATGGAGATCGGTTTGTGGGTATGAAGTGTCCAGGAGGGACTGAAGACAGCAAGCCTGACAGGGCCTATTGCTCACGTCAAAGCTCTTGAAGTATTCTAACATAGACCTATAATGGTGCTAACTTTAACACAACACAGGGTCTCCTTTGTACGTCAGAGAGAAAGTTCTAGATATTAGAGATATCAAAAGATCTTCAACTTAAACAATGATTTCCTCATTGTGGTAAGTAGTGTGTGAATCTTACTCTACAAATCTGAAGATGCAAGAACAATCATATTCCTCTATTTTCTTTGAAGCAAACTAAATCCTCTTTCTTCTGTGATGACAGAGAATGTCCTCTTAGGTGTTAGAAGATTTTTCATTCTCATTTTCTTCTCCTTCTCCTCCTGACCTTTCTTCTACCTTTACCTCTATCTCTTTTCTACAATCATAGTCCCTTCAAATTGTTCAGTCTTCCAGAATTCATATCCCAGTAAATTTTTTATTATACTTTGAAATAAAGGCCTTCGATGCAATAATAGAGTATAAGGACTTAGCTACTTCATTCAATAGGAAAGGAGGAAATGCAATGAGAATAAAATGCAAATTAATAATTCAAGTCATACTGCCACATATTACCTGGGGATATACTCTAAGAGCAGTTTCAAGTTTCCTGCAATTTTATATTGTCCTACTCTCTCCCCCTTCCCATTCCCTCTCCCCACTAACCCCCCCCTCACCCCAATGCTAAGCTAGGTTGTCAGGGTAAAGTGTGTAAAATTCTTCCCTGGAGATCTTAATGATAAGCTTGACAACTTCCTGTCCTGGATAGTTTAGGAAGTGCCTTTCAGTTCCTCAAATTCTTCTGTTTCTGTCAGCCTGTAGACCTTTATATATGCCTACCAAACTCTGCAAGGAGTGCTTCCCCAACTTCCCTGTCCTGACTTCATCTCATCAATGATCCCAGCACATTCTGTGCTTTTCCTTTTGAATACATAGAGTTTGCAAGTATAACTTATATAATATGTCATTAATCTGTCCACCCTCCCTGCTGGACAGTCAGATTCATGTGGACCATGACTATAATCTATCTCAGATTCCAGCACAGAGCCTGTTAGAAAATAAGTGTTACATAAATATCTATCAAACAAATGAATGTCTCACCTGGTAGAAAGAAAATGGCTTAGAAAGAAAGAAGGGAAAAACTTTTTTGGAGTGCCTAGCGCTATGCCATGCGTTTTATTCTCATAGTGACCTGAAATGGTAGATGGCATCATCTCCATTTTGCAGATAAGAAACCTGAAGCTTCAGAGATTGCTTAACTTGCTTGAACTCACAGTCAGTGGGTACTGAGAACATCTGGCTTCAGCTCTTAGTATCTTCTTCCCTGGTCCTGCGATTTGTGTGTTCCATCCACAGCCTCTGGGGCAGTGACAGTGAAGAATGGGAAATATTATTTTTCCTCCTTAGAAGGAATAGACAGAAAAGGAATCCTTCGAATAAAAAGAGATAAGGGAAGAGACACTTAAACGAGTACTGAAAATCTAAAGACAGATGTCTCTTTTTCCACAGACGGGCTGTGTTGTCCCTGCCTTCCCCGCGAACGGGAAACCACCTGTGAATGTAGATCTCCGCAGAGGACAAGCATGTATGTAGCAGGAAGTTCAAGGTTCTTGGATGGCTGCCGGTGTGTTTATTTCTTCAGTCAGAGGCCCATTCCCTATGTTGACACTCTGAACTCAACCCAAGATTTACTTTCAGTCCATGAAAGTCATTTTATTGGAATGGCTTTTCTCCACGAGTGCCCTGTGGAAAGCAGAGTACTGAGCAAGGCTCATGGCCACCGCTGGGCTTGCCAGCACAAGGAGGGGATTTCCAGCTGGTATGCACGTGGCCATTCACTGGCCCCAGCAGCACCACTCCAGTGCATGTGCAAAGTTCTCCTGACTTGAGGTCTGCTTCAGCCTTTCCAGCAAACAAAAGGACCATTTTGAGCGGGTGCCCTTGTCAGCTGTTTCTCTAAGAATAAGGCCTTTGATAACATCCAGAAAAAAAGTAATTGTGCCACCGCCCCTGCTTCATTTACATAACTGAGATTGATGAGAAGGGAAGGAAAGTGTTTACAGTGCAAGAAGATAGGAATTTCGGGATTAAGTAGGAAGCAAACTGAAATGAGCTGTCTGGGGTAATTATGAAACACATACTTCATATGTTTTCATTAGATATTGCTATTATACTACACAAGGCAAAGGAGTTTGATTAAACTACAGTTCGGTATATAAATGTATGCATAAATTACAGGGAAAGCAGTTACTTCATTACATTTCAAGAACTCTTTGGGGACATTAAATAAGTAGAAATTTAGTCATTAGGTATACTGCATCGGAATCATGCCATGGTCCAGCAAAGAGTATGGAGGCACAAAAAAGTTGACAAGGGTGCCCACAAGGCAGAGCCCCCCAAAACCTTGATGATCATGGCTTACAAAAATTAAAGCCACGGTGGCAATATGGTACACAATATGAGAAACCATAAGAACTTTGTAGCTAGCGTTGGCATCTACTGAAAAATAATATCCTAAAATAATCTTTACCTAAATTATATAAACTACTTTACCAGTACCCACCTGTTTCATGTATACTAGTTTTACTTTCTTAATAGACCAAGACAAAAAGAATGGCTTCTCCTTGTGCCAGGACATCTTTGAGAAAGAGTCGGTGAGCTACTGTTATTCCTTAGGTAGCCAGAAGTGATGGTCCTTGTTTCATCTTCCCTGGATGGTTCTTTGTCCATGAACCACACCTACTTTTGGTCATTCAGAGACTCTGTCTGAGTCTTGTCTTGGAATAGAGTCGAAGGCAAAATAGGTTTCTTCTGTCCGCGTCACAAGCTTCTCTCTCTTCCTCAAACACTTATTGCTAAACATTTTCCTTAGTCAGTCGCTGTATCAAATTGAACTGATTTATTATATTCACTCAACAAATATTCCTTCTGCAAATATTTGCCTACTAAGTGAAAGACAGAGCACTTTACATTCTCAGGTCTGCTGTAACAAATTATCACAAACTCTGTAGCTGAAGACAAAGTAATTTATTGTCTCATAGTTCTGGAGGCCAGAAGCCCAAAATCAAACTTTTGGCAGGTTGGTTCCTTTTGGAAGATGTGAGGATTAAACTATCTCGTGGCTTGCTCATAGCCGCTGGTGGTTGATGACAATCCTTGGCTTACAGACAGCTCTGCCTCTGTCTTTACAATGCTTTCTTCTTTATGTCCTTGTTCTTCTCCTTTTTCTGTGCCTTAAAAAGATACTCTCATTGGGTTTAGGGACCAATGTAATCCAGTATGATCTCATCTTGAACCTTGTCTTAATTATTTCTGCAGGGAACCTTCTTCCAAGTAATGTCATATTCTGAAGTTTTGGATATACATGAATTTTGGGGAAACACCATTAAGCCCACTACCCAGTTTCATTTAGAGTTGGCTTGAGAAATTGTCAGAGCTTTAGAGATCACAGTTCAGAGCTTATTTAATGTCCCGCAGAGGTCTAACGTGTTAGCTATCACATGATGGGAGTCCTGACTGACATTCAAGAGGTTTGGCCAAATCCTCAGAGCAACATCTTCACACTATGTCGAGCGGATTCTAGGTTTTGGATGAGGCATTTAGGCATAGATGTAGGACAGTTTGGGAGCCTCTATATAAATGATATTTTAGCTAGAGCAGCTGGACTTTTTCCTGTTTTATATATTGTGGTTTCAAGTAGGAATTTATTTGTAAAAGAGGACCCACTTCGATAAGGATTAAAAATCAGTGGCCAGGAATTCCATTGCCCCAAACAAGTTTTTGTTTTTTGTTTTTTTCAAAAGTGTGTTTTCAAGTAGGGAAGCACATTACAGGTTTCTAAATGTTGCCCCAAATTAACTCCATCACCTCCCAAGTATCTGAGGGATGACTCACAGACTGGCAAGTTTCAAGAAAAGAGATGGCTATTAGGGAAGGTTTAGACCGTAAAGAGCTACTTGGATGGGGGACCTCTTCTTACCACTCTTTTGAAACCAGCAGCTTCAAATAGGTCTATAGACTATAGTCTGAGAACAGAGCAAAGCATTTCATAAAAGGCTCCTCCCTGAATGCTTAGGGAGTGAATGTTCCCAGCTTAGAGTCAGACTCATTCATTGCCCTCATACTGGCAACTGGCTAGTAAGCATGAATAGTATTGGGTTGAGAGAAGTAGACTCACATCGAGGTACGGTGGTGATTATTTGGGGAGTTGGGGAAAGCTTCTTTAACTCACATTCAGGCTTCTAAGCCCTTCAGCACCCCCAGAGCAGTGAGATTGTTGAAATTACAGAGGCTTTCTGGACTCTCACATCTGTTTATGAATAACCCCAAACCCTAAGCTAAGCAAATCTATTTAACTCAATGTAATTATAAATATGAGCCTTTATTATTCAAATGACTTCTTCATATGCCAGGAAAACCACCTTGCAAAGCTTATTAGGAACCACAGAACAAAAATCTTTGTTCGCAGAAATGGCAGATGTCTTAAAGCAAAACAAAGCAAAATAATAATAAAATACCCAACCTCCCCCAAATGGCAGCTTTTTATGCTAGATGAAGAATAGATATTTGACCTCCAAACCAGTGAGATGTCTGGAAGGGAAATAATGGCTGTTTGGCCACTTGCTGCTTCATCTTGATTAATAGGCTTCTACTTCTGTTGGTTTGGGATGCTCGTTATGAAGCATTTCCTCTGAGATCATATGGCGTCAACTCTGAAGGTCCCTTTCCTCACTCCCTCCACCTCCCCACCCCACCATTACTACCAAATAAAGAGTAATTCTAAATTTTACATTCTCTGACATTACTTTGATCTTAAGGGCATGCTGGATTCTCATTCTGTAGTTTCTAATTAGTTCTGTTGCCTCGATTTAAATTTGTTTCTTTGGAGATGGGACTGGAAAAGGGGGCGGGTACAGTGCATGTTTTCATCAAAGCATTCTCTGTTTAGAGTGATTTCAACCACGGGCACGGGTGGCTTGGTCAAGGGGCTGTGTCTCAGCACGATGGTACAGAGATGAGGGCTGGTTTCAAAACGCGGGGTGCTGGTCTTTGGAGAGAGTCCAGGTAACTGGTAAAAGGCACAGGTTCTGGGCAAATTCAACCGTCACTTAGCTGGTGACGTAGGTTCTTAGTTGTGAAAATTATACAGATGTTCATGTGAGGTGTTTGGGCCCGCACCTGGCACTTTGTAAATGTTAGGTATGAAACAACGCCAACAAGGGCACTTTCTGACCATCTCCATGATCGAGCAACCCATCAGCTGGTTAATTTCAGATGCTGGCATGAAATACGTAAGGAACAGGAAAGGGGCAAAAACCCAGTTAGAGAAAAGAACTCGACATGAGAGGGTTAGATGGAAAGAGTGTAGTCGCTGGAGTACAGGTGAGAGGACAGAGGGTAGGAGATTAGGTCAGGGAGGCAGTTCGGGCCACATCATGAGGGGCCTTCCAGCCCACGTAAGGGAGTTAGATTCTCCCCAAATGTAATGAGCATCCACTGGAAATGACATTATGAGATTTATGCTTTAAAAAGATCCTTTGTTTATTGTGTGGATTATGAGCTCTAGAGGCAGAAGCAGAAGCAGGAAGGCCAGTTAGGGGGTCAGTGTCATGGGAGAGCACAGGGTTTACAACTGGAAAGTCTATGTTTGACAGCAGTGTGGTCATGGACAAGCTTTCTGAGACTTGCTTTCCTCATGCACAAACATGGGAAACAGTCACAGCTACTTTGCAGGGCTGTTATGAGGACGAAATGAGACAACATATATGGGAATGTTTGGTGAACTATAAACAGTAAACAAAAACCAGTTCTTAAAAATATTTCTATGACTATTACCTAAAACTGTTTTTCAGTATGGTTCTCAGACCTTCTGCATCAGAATCACCTGAGACCATGATTAAAAGTACAGGGGTTGGGTGCCTGGGTGGCTCAGTGGGTTGATGCCTCTGCTTTCGGCTCAGGTCATGATCTCAGGGTCCTGGGATCGAGGCCCGCATCGGGCTCCCTGCTCAGCGGGGAGCCTGCTTCCCCCTCTCTCTCTGCCTGCCTCTCTGCCTACTTGTGATCTCTCTCCCTCTGTGAAATAAATAAATAAAATCTTTAAAAAAAAAAAAGTACAGGGGTTTTTGTTCAGTCTTCTAAATTTCTGCCCACTTTTTCTGATCCCTGGCGTTATTGTGACTAAGGCATTGCTGTGTAGTGATGAAGAGTTTGTGGACTGGGGCAGGACAGCCCATTTTCAAATGGTGGTTCTGCCTGGCCGGTTTTCCTTACCTCTGTGTCTCAGTTGCATCATCTGTGAAATGGGAATGTTTAATCGGAGCACTTTTTTAACTGGATTTTGAAAGGGCAAGTGAATTTGTGCTTTTAAAGGGCTTGGAATAGAGATCTACTCATGGTAACCACTAAGTGAACGTTAGCCATTGTTACTGTCCAGGAAGGGTCTGATGGGGAGCAGATGTTAGTGTTGGACACAACCATTCAAGACTAACCTTCTGACATGCAAAGACACAGTCCTTGTTTGTGAGGTGCTCACGGTCTTGCAGGGGTGACAGACGTACAAGCATATGGATACATGATGATGTCATAAATGGCACAATAAACCTTAAAAGAAAGAACTGTAGATAATAGAAAATTCATGCTGGTGACTTTGGGTTTTAATGACCATTCCATGCTGATCTCTCTCTCTTTTTTTTTACTAGACCTAGTTTAGTATTCTTCTATCTTTAGAACTGTTAAACCTGGCTAGCTTAAATGCCAGTTAAAATACTATTTAAATATTTGGTTCTGAGAAATGAGCCTTGCAGAAGAAAAAGAATTGCAAAAGCTTTATTCCCTTTACTTTTTGCATAGGCTCCTCCTGGTTTGTGTTCCAGTAAACATTTATATTTATAGCTGACTGAATAAGCTTGCTTCAGCTTTAAAGAATTCAGTGCAGCCTGGCTTTGGACATGGAGACAGTGGGAGATCTAAGGGCATGAGTATCAAGACAAGTATACAGTGAAGTCTTGGATTAAGGATCTTTGAGTTTTTACTTTGGGTGTGGACTTTTTAATTTGGTGTTGGCTCTTTGATGTATTCCATGAAATAATTTATTAAGTACTCACATAAAATTTTACATGATTTCTGGGAGGCATGGCGTACATAAAAATGCAATATATGTACCAAGTGGGCTATGGTGGGGCAAGGCCCATGAATACTGTAGACATTTAGAAAAGGAAAAGAGTCAGGAGCAGCTTCATGAAGGATGTGGTCCTTGACCTGGGCCTGGGAGGAAGTTTAAAAAAAAACCATATTTGATAAAGAGATACTCTGGTACTTGGGAAGTAGAGGGTACCTAACCAAAGAAAACTATTTTCCTTTATAAGATCCATTATGTAATGAGAGAACATTTTTGAAATTACATTTCTGGAGCTGATTCTTCCATCTTGGACAAACCATAGTATATGCTTATTATTACTTACTTTTTAGGTTTTACAGGGATGACACACACTGGCATCAGGAGTGTGGGCTCCAACATATGGCTTGGGGATGAAATATGGGCTCTACTGTGTCAGTGTCACCTAGGTAGGTTAACTTTATTAATTCTCATTTTTTCTAACTTTCAGAATGAGAGTAATAATAGTACTTACCTCATGGATTTTTTTTTTTAACTGGTGAATATACTGATGGCATATTTAGACATAGGATTCGGTAGAAGTTGTGTTCAAATCAATACAAATGCTTTCTTTATATTTAAGAGCTCCACTCAAGAGAAGAAGTAGATTACATTTAAAAAAAATACCACCAACATAAAATTGAATGTCAGGTAAGTAAATGCCTTCACAGATTAACTGCCAAACCAGAAATAATATGAGGAGGGCTTCCCATTATGTAACACCATATTTTCCTTCCCAATGTGGTTCATGGCTATCTAGATCATGTCCACCTCTTCACTGCCAATTAATCCTTGGGTAGTCTTGTTTCCATCCACGTCTATTGTGAAAGGCTCTCAGAGGTCAACAGTGCCCTTTGAAAAGCCAAGTCCTTTTTGACCTTGTATCGCACTTGACATAATTGTTCATTTCTTCTCTGAAATGGTCTCTGATGTAGTCTTCCTTGATGTGGCACAATTAGCCTAGGGATTCTTTCTTTTTTTTTTTTTCCATTTCTGCACTCTGCCTCATTGTGATTTAATCAATAACTTTAATGTTCACTTTTTAAAAACTGAATTATATCTGTTTAATAATTAGGAAATAACCAATGCTAATAATACTATAGCAGAAAAACCAGTATCAATTGCCATAAACAGAAGATGGATATTCAGATAAAAAGGATTTGAACAAAATAGATTCTTAAATTCTAGACACATTTCTGCTAAAAACTTCGATCCTGAAATCCTCGCTCTTTTTATTACAGAGGGATGCTAATGATTCTCAAAGAGGTGTTTCAACTCTTAGTGCCTAATGGAAACTTTCTCCTTAATGTGATCCCAAGGATGGGAATAGTGTTCTCTCCATATGGCTAAGTGTTACACAAAATGACGTCTATGTACTCTTTAAAATAATATTTTAACCACTAATCATCCTGGCCTCACACTTCGGAAAACACAAGCATATACAATGAAACACAAATCCCTCAGCCTGGTGTGGCGGCCATAAGTAGCTCTCAATTCTTTCCTTGAACATTGCTATTATCCTTCTGCGTACACCCTGTCCTGTGGTGAAACTGAACCACTCCCCCTTCCTACACGTATCTGTAACTTTCCATATCTTGCTCATACTTACTTACATACTCTCTTTAATATGTTACCTCAAATGTTCCATTCTCTACCTATTCTCTTGAAGACTTTCTTGATTTCCTAATTTGAAGTATTTACTTTTTCAAAGATTCAAGAACTTATGCTTCCCTTGGGCTACCTCATCATTAAGCTTATCATTCAATATTGTAATTATTGTCTGCATTTTTCTTTGGTAGGGGAGGCTGCATTCCTTAAGGACTTACTTATATTTATTCATCCCCAGCAACTAGCAGATGGACTAGTACACAGTAGGCACTTAGAAAATATCTGTGGAATTGCATAATTGGTTGGGTTTTGGTGAGTCTGGTATATAGTAATCAACAGTGTGTGGTATGATAGAAAGGAAGAAGTTACTTGGGAATCAGGGTATTTGAATTTTCACCGTGAAACTGAATGTCAATAGACAGTTTCTCTGACAATTCATGATAATATCACATCTGTCTCTGTTTAAACAGAGGAGGAAAAGTTTAGGCATTGGGTACTTGAAAGGAATGGAAAGAATGACACTGAGGGAGGAAGGAAGACTGTATGAAGTTCCAAACGTAAATCCTGCCCCAGGAGGCCGTTGGTCATGATTTGCCCTGAATACCCAAGGCTCTTTGTGGCCAATACCTCTTTTATAAGAACAAGGGTATTATATACTCTCCTTTAAGAGACAAAACACTTGTACTTTGGACTCAATTTAACTGCATTTCTCGTTCTTAAACTTCCTGTTCCTCATCTATACCAAATGAGATGTTGTGCGAAAAATTTAATCAGTGTTGAGTAGTACATAGCAAGTGCTTAATAAAATATTAGTGTATGTGACTACGCCAAAATAAAAAGTTTCACGGCAAAGAAAACCATTAGCAAAGCAAAAAAGTACCCTAGTGAGAAGGAGATCATTTGTAAATGATATAACAAATAAAGGGTTGATATCCAAAATATATAAAGAACTTACACAATTTAACATCAAAAAACCAGATAATTCAATTAAAAATGGGCTGCAGATCTAAATAGACATTTTCACGAAGAAGACATATAGATAGACAACGGACACACAGAAAGGTGCTGAATGTCAATGATCATCAGGGAAATAAGAATCAAAACCACAACAAGGTATCACCCCACACCTGTCAAAATGATTAGAACCAAAAAGACAAGAAATAAAAAGTGTTGATGAGGATGCGGAGAAAAAGAAACCCTCATGCACTGTTAGTGGGAATGCGCATTGGTATAGCCACTGTGGAAAACAGTATGGAGTTTCCTCAAAAAATTGAAAATAAAAATACCATATGATCCAGTAATTCCACTACAGAGTATTTACCCAAAGGAAATGAAAACACTAATTTGAGAAGATATGTGCTTCCCTATGTTTATTGCAGCATTATTTACAATAGCCAAGATAGGGAAACAACAGAAGTATCCATCAACTGATGAATGGATACAGCTATAGCATATATATACTGTGGCATATTATTCAGCCATAAAAAATGAGATCTTGCCATTTGTGACAAGGTGCACGGACCAAGAAGGTATTATGATAAGTGAAATAAGTCAAAGACAAGTAATCTTATATATTACTTATATATATATATATAATATATATATATATTCACTTATATATAAATCTAAAAAAACAAAAACAAATGAAAGAACAAAGAGGAAACAGACCCATAAATACATAGAACAAACTAATGGTTGCTGGGGGCAGGTGGAGAGCATGGGCAAGTGGGTGAAGGGGAGTGGGTGATGCCCACTTTCAGTTATGAAATGAAGACATGGGGATAAAAAGTACAGCAGAGGGAATATAATCAATGATACCGTAATAGCATTGCATGGGACAGATGGTAGCTATACTTGTGAACATAGCATGATGTATAAACTTGTCAAATCACTATGTTGTGCACCTAAAACCAACGTAACATTGTGTGTCAACTCTACTTCAATAATAAAAAAAAGAATAAAATGGTTCAAAAAATGAGTCTATTATTCTTGAATATTAAACTGCATTTGAAAAGCATATGAACAATTCAGATCAAGCATAAGACATATGACTCAAATTTTGCATACTTTCTTATAAAGAATGAAATTAATTTGGTTGGTAGAGTTTGCTTTTGTCCCTATTTGTGTAAATCTCTGCCTTGCCCTCTCCTCATCTACTAAACTGCATCTCTTTTCCTGGTTTCTGATATCAGTGAACAAATGACCCCCAAGCACTTCTCACCTGCAATCAAAACATTATTTTCCTTCATAGATTTCCATGGAAACAAAGCCATAGGGAAAGGGGAAGGGGTAGCTGGGGAGGGAAGGGGAGCAGAGAGGATGGGAGGAAGATTTTCTTGGCCACTCGGCCTCATGTACATATCAGTAGAACGAAAAGGCATAGGACTTCTTATTATCTGTATTTGATTTAGCCACTATTCTTCCCTTAGAATTTTGGTTCTGTTGCTGATCTCCTTTCTCTCCATTCCTGCTCCACCCCACTCCTCACTTTGCCCATAACCATTTAGATTTATTATCAGTTCCTTGCCTATTTGTTCGATTTGATCTTCAGTTCATAGTCTATGCCGAAATTTGATTCATGAGTCTTCTTTCTTTATCCTGTTTGATTTCATTCAGTAATACCTTGCCCCCACTTGTGATTTCTCTGCTATCTCCTGTCTCATTTCCTTCAACTGCTTCAATAAAATATACGGCTTCGTCTTCCATTTGCTCTGATCACTTTTAGGCAGTCATTATGCTTAAATATTTAGCCTCCATTGATTTTCACTTTCACATCACCGTTTAGTTAAAACTGTGATGTCAAATATCCTTTATAGCTTTTTCATTCCTCTTTTTACCTTGTCATGCTTCTTTGCTCCTGCATAGAATTTCTCCAGAAATTTCCCTGGAGTGACTCTCTAAGATCTGCCTCTATTATTTTTTTTTTTTTCCTTCTTAGGCTGTAGGCTTTCCATTTCAGTGCTTAATATTTTTTCTTCTTCCTCTGCTGTGTTAACTATCACTTCTCTCATTTCCCCCCCTTCTTTCACTCAGTAATGAGCATAATTGCTGATTCTTAATACAATCTTTTTGGATTTAGGGAAGCTGATGAGATAGAGGACAAGGTTTTCAAGAGCAGCTCCTCTAAAATTTCTGCTATGTGGAGGTAGCACTTAACAGAAAGCAGAAAACGTTAGGTAATATATGAAGGACCAATACATAATCTATGAAGAAAACAAAATGTTAATCCTATAAGCAGAACGCCGCCCATGAGATTATTAAGGAAAAAAGGGGAATGCCGGGATGTCTGAATTTGGAACATGATGTAGTAAAGAGCTTCGCTACTCGAAGAGTGGTTTGCGGAACAGCAGCCTTGACATCAACTAGAAGCTTGTTAGAAATTCAGGATCTTTGGTTCCATCTCAGATCCACACCATCAAATCAGCATTTTTAACAGAGATTTGCACATTGCAGTTTGAAAGCACTGACACAGAGTAAACCATCCTCAAAATTCAGATCAAGTTCCGTTTAGCACTCCCTAGGTAAATTTGGAGTTAGTGACTTGACCTCTTTGAATTTGTTCCTCACTTGTGAGCTGTGAGTAATAATACCTAACCTTTAAAGTTGTTGTAGGGAGTAGAAATACGTACAATTCTTGTAGCAGTCAATAAATCTCAATGGCTCTCCTTGTGGCTTCCCTAGAAGACAGAACAGGGAGGGGATTTTAGTTTAGGGGATTTTAGGCTATGTAGTCTGACTGCATTTTAAGTTTAGAGTGATGAAAAGGAGAAAATACCTACTTCCAAAAATATTCCCATTTTTCTCTCTGCCATCTGAAACAAAACCTCACATTTCTCAAGCCATAGAGATGAAACCTTATTTGGTGAATTATAAAGCATTAACACATAAGCAAATGTTTAAAATTGTGTATACAAACCAGAAACATAGATTAAATTGTTCATTCACCCTTGATACTGTGTCGGGAATTTCTCCTTCGTAACAAGAGTAACGATCAGACTTGGCTTTGAGTCTCAGTTCACTGACTAATTCTGTATGCTTGGCCAAGTCACAGACCTTTTGGGGGCCTCAATTTTCTAATCTGTAACATGTAGGAAATAATTCAGAAGAGTGCTTTGAGAATCAAATACAAATAATGTGATAGACTTATTATGGATGTGATCTCCCATTCATCTACCAATTCATTCAACCAACAGTTACAAGCTGCCCATTATGTTCTGGGCACTGGGAAGGGCTCCAGACGTCTGAACGTGAAGCAGACATGGTCCTTCTCTCGAGGAGCTCACTCTCTTCAAAAGAAGATATGTAAAACCTAGCTCTGACCAAGAAGTAGTGAACATGGAATAAATATCAGGCACTATACTAGACACACAATGGTATGTACTTGTTTCTCAGGACCGCTGAGGCTTCGAGAGGCTAAGCAACCTCTCAAGGGCATTCAGTTAGGCAGTGGCAGAAACGAAATACGGTAAAGCCTCCTAGAATAAGCTATAGAGCAAGCACTATGCAAAGGGTAGCTCCTATGACCCTGGCAGAGGGCAGAATTCAGAACGAGATGGCTTTCTCGGAAACTCCCCTGCCCCTGGGATTCCCTATTCTGCGTCTTTTCCTGAAAAACGAACTCCTTCCACTGTGTACTCTTTCTCTTGTACAGATGCATCCCAGCTGGAGCTAGGACTGAGACGTCACCTGCAGAATACGGAGTCTCACTCGCCTTCCATCCCCATTACAAAAAAAAAAAAAAAAAAAATTCTGTGGTTCCATTTCATGCACCTTTTAACTCTCCAGCAGCCATTTGGTTTCTGCTGTTTCTGCTTTGTGGATACATTTATTTTATGTGTTATTTCCCCTTAAATGTTAAGGACATCTATCTTCATGAAAAGAACAAAGGAAGAAAAACAACTTGTAAATTATCACAAGAAAAACCCCTGCTAAAAACAATAAGTTTGCTGACAGATGGCAGAATCAGTTGAAAAGCGAGTACCATATTTACTAAGTCTAACCCATTTAGTAAGCCAAAAAAGTGTTATCTAATTCTATCCCCTGTGTATGTGTGTGTTTTGGAATAAACAGATGCCTAATGAGGAATGTGTCTAGTGTAGTTTTGAAGGAACCTGGATAAACCCAGGTTCTGATTTAGGGTTTCATTTTGACAAATATACAAGTGCACAAAGTCAAATCTATTGTAAATAAAGTTGTCAGAGCAAAAACAGCATGAAAATGCTGTCAAAGCAACATTATTTTTTAAAAAACAACACACCCCAGAATTACTGTACCACATAAATTTGTTTTAGAAATCTCTCTATTATTTATACAGTTTTATAACTCCAAAGTACTGAAAAGGAGGACACATGCCCTGATGCATGCCCGGCCAGTATAACAAGTTTGGATATTATCAAGCTTTTTATAAAACTATATTAAACAAAGTGGAAATAACTCATCGAGACATACATTTGTTTATATCATGTAGGACATGGCTGAGACACAGCCTTCCCACCCTCACTTTCTTCCCTCCAAAGCCGAGATTTCTAAAAAAAGAGAAATGCTAATCCTACTATTGTCTAATGTTGGATTATGAGTTTTGAGAACATGTATTCGGATGATGTTTCAGGATCCAGTCCAAACCATGAAGAATAAGTAAAGTCTGGGATACTGTATACATAAGAAGAACTTAGAATAGAATAGACTTAAATTCTAAGACAGCACATGCACCTTGGTTTCTAGAAAGTGGACTTAGAGGTTATTACTTAATGCCTCTGTGAGTTTCTTCAGGCGAAACGTCGGGAGCAGTGATTTGCACAGAGTCAGTGCGGTGTGGCATCGACTTTCCTAGGTAGCCAACAACGTGGAGAAAAAGCTAAAGGATTTCTTTTCTTTTTGGCCATCTCTCTTTCAATAAAAAGCAGGGAAACATTAAATGATTAACCACGTAATATCACACAAAGTAAACTTTAAAACCAGGAGTATTGTTAAAGATAAAGAAAAACATGCCACAATGATAAAAATGTCTATTCACCGAGAACATATAGTCCCTACATGTGTATGTATCTCAGAACTTCAAGGTACACGAAGCCGAAATGACAGAAAAAAAAAGCCAAATAGAAAAAGCACCCAATCATAATTGATGATGTTAACAATCCCCTCTCGGTAATTGACAGAATAAGTAAACAGCAAAGCAGAAAAGATAGATATGAACAACTGTCACCTGGACCTCCTAGTGATTCATAGAACCCTACTCCTATCGATTGCAGAATATACGTGGATTTCAAGTGCCGATGGAACGTGTGCTCTTATTGGGCTTTAATTTTCGTCTTTGTAACTAATGAGCATAAACACACTTTTGTGTTTATTGGGTATTTGTCTATTGGTAAAGATGCTATTCGTGCCCTGGACAGACGTTCTTCATTAGGACAGTGCAACTCTGCTTCAGCAGCTAATAGCTTACAGTTGCCTCTTAGAGGATTGCCATTGGCTGATGGGAGACACCTCACCCTGTATTCCAAGCCACGCTGCTTGGAATTTCTAGAAGGATATGCCACCCTACCAGAAGCAGCCCGTAGCTAGTGACCAGCAGATGTGGGGGTCCAGTAAGTCCCCTACTTTGTGTCTGGGCAGGACAAGCTGTGGGGTACAATTCATGTTCCAGAACTCTATAAAATCAGGCTGAGGCTAGACTTAAAAAAAAAAAAAAAAAAAGCACAGTGCTTGGCTTTTCCTCTTTCCCATGCCTGCCAGGGATGAAAGCTGTGTGTGTGGAGGAAGGCAGGAAGGCAGTGGGCATTGCCAATACTTCCATTCAGTTCACCCAAGAGAAGCAGGGAAACAGACTCGAGTCTGCTCACTTTGGCCTTTGTTTCTTTAAGACATAAATTGCCATTAGTAAAAGGAGAGAATCTGTTGGCTGCTTTACATCAAAATGATGACACACTGAGTTATAAGAGCAGAATAACTTTGACTTCCTTGATTTGAGTCCTAAAACCTTTTTAAATCCAAGGTTACCAAGGGGGTTGAGTTACCTTCTTAAAGGAGGCAGAGCTAATCCTGTAAAGCCTGTCAGTAACACACATTTTCCAGGTGGTAGCTAGTGTTTTCCCCTTTCCTTCTAAAATACAAAAAAGTTCTAGCTCATGGAAAGGTCCCAAAGAAAATTCTTGACTTCCTTCTGGGCGGGTTCAACCAAGATTCAAGTACAGAGTTCCCTCTTTTTTTCCTTCCAGTAATTTGCTGAGCTGT
Organism: Ailurus styani; assembly: GCA_002007465.1. NCBI lineage: Eukaryota > Metazoa > Chordata > Mammalia > Carnivora > Ailuridae > Ailurus > Ailurus styani. The sequence goes on from LNAC01000147.1 coordinate 2,784,069, forward strand.
GCTGTGCTGGGCTGCTTGGCATGCTACTTAACCTTTCTGAACCTGAATTTAGAAAACTCCAAAGTATTTGACACATTTCTCCAGAGGCGCCAGTGGAATTAGTGAATGATTCAGCAAATGTGTTTTATGATTCCCGGAAAAGTAAGCTCATATTTTTTTATAAGTACTGAGTAATGTCAAATAAGTCTTATCACACAGTTTGCCCATTTATCCTAATGTACTGTTTTAAATGGATCCTCTAGTTTTTCTTTATTTATGTGCTGTTTTGTTTATGCCTTCCCTCTTTTTTGGAAGTCAACCTATATAGCTTTCCTTTGGAAGCAAAGTCTGGAAAAGCTAATCAATGAGTATACTACACTAGTTGGTTCGTTCTCATTTTTATTCTTCTGACTGAAAAACTAAAATACACTTAATTAAAAAAAAAACTTCAAATATACAAATGTATGACTTAGATCAGAGGCCAGATTTGGCTTAACTGTGGTTACCAACCTGTGATTTAGCCCATGGAAGAATCCCATATTCACGCCACCCCATATACAAACTCTCTCTCATCCATTATTTATTTGTGGTTTGGTTTATTATGGTTGAGGAGTTTTTTTCTTTTTCCTATATTTATTAATCAGCAGAATAACCTCACAGAGAAATGAGCTATATATAACATTCAGCTGTAGGAGAATAATAATAGTACGAGAGGTAATTTTCTCTATCTGACTCCTCTAACCCACTGTTGCCTCCACCCCCAACACAACGGAGTTTTCTGAGCTTTGTTTTCAAAATCTAAAATTTTATCTTTAGTTTTTATTGTACGTTTACCTTCTCTTTAACACCGTTCTTAGAAGCTTTTATTTTCAAAAATTTCAAACCCACGGGAAAGTACAATGCATACCCGTATAATAGTCACCTGAATTCACCAACTGTTAATGTTTTGCCACCTTTGCTTTATCTCTTTCAAACACAATTACTTTGCTGAAATATTTGAAAGGAATTTGCAGACAGGCGGATACTGTGGCTCTTGACTTCTTTATACCTCAACACAAATCCTCTTAGAGCAAGGACATTCTTTGACATGAACACAAAACCACAGTCACACTTCCAAATTAACAGTGGTAGAATAGTATCGTTTAATATACAACCGTCCCCAGACATCTTTCAGCTGACCCTCCTCCACTTCCCAGCCAGAAATCAGAATCCAATTAAACATCACACTTGGCATTTGCTTGTCATGTGTCTTTAGTCTTTTTTAATATAATAAAGCCCCTTTGCCTTTTGTTTTTTGCGACACACTATTTTTGAAGAATATAGATTAACTGATGTGTAGAATGTCTTCACATCTGGATTAGCCAAATAGTTTCCTCATTACTAGATCAAATTAAATACTTTGGCAAGAATACTACATAGGTGCTTTCTTGGACTTTGCATTCTATCACATCAGAGGCATGATGTCTGTCTGTCTCCTTATTGGTGTTGTTAACTTAGATTATTAGGGTAAGGCATAGCTCCCAACTCTCTCTTTACAACCAAGAAGTACTCTGTGGTATAATACTTTGAAATTATGTGAACATCCTATCACTCAATAATATCCTAATCTTGGTATGTGAGCAAAAGGATTATTTTCTAATTTTTAAAAATTCCTTCCATGTTTATTAGTTGTTATTCTTATTTACCTTCTGTCTCACCCCTTTTCTTTAAATATTATTATGGTCTTAGGGATTTTTTTTTTTACTCAATGTGTTATAATCTATCACATCATTATTCATTTTAGATGCTTAAATGATAAGAAGTTTGACCAGTCAAGCCCATCAAGCTGACTTTTGTCTTTTAGACATATCTCCCTCATCCTTTGAGTTCTTAAGGACAGAATCTTCCCGCTTACCTTATATTTTCGCTGCCTGTACTTGGAATCAACCATGTCTCCAAGGATTTTTGTTCTCTTTTAGAGAGAAAGTATTTAGAAACCAAGATTTTGGTACAGGTGTCCTTATTGCTACTGGGTGTCATTTCTTCTAGATTATTTCAGTGGACAGCTGCCATATATATCTTTAAAAACATCNGATTTTGGTACAGGTGTCCTTATTGCTACTGGGTGTCATTTCTTCTAGATTATTTCAGTGGACAGCTGCCATATATATCTTTAAAAACATCACNCTCAGGTCATGATCTCAGGGTCCTGGGATCGAGGCCCGCATCGGGCTCTCTGCTCAGCAGGGAGCCTGCTTCCCCCTCTCTCTCTGCCTGCCTCTCTACCTCCTTGTGATCTCTCTCCTTCTGTGAAATAAATAAATAAAATCTTTAGGAAAAAAAAAAAAAACATCACAAGGTTCAAATAGGTGCCCCCAATTTAAATTTATCACCACAGCGTTCTTCATCTTCTCTCCACTCCATATTTATATCATTTTTCCCCCATAGTGAGAACCCCGGTTCCAAACTATATCATCCTATTTACTCATGTGTCCTACAGTATTGAAAAAAATGTAGGTTATTACTTAAACAATACTACCAGCAGCAAACCCACTACGTAAGGTTTAAATGTCTTCACAGTTCTTTATTTTTTGGACTGTATCTACTAAGATTTTACAGCAAAGCTGTTATATTTACAAATAATTTATTTTTTCCTGTGCCGCTGTGCTGCCAATTTGATTAAAATTTTGGTTTGTTTCTGTTTGCATTTAATTTTAGGGTTAGATTTTTACACCCCTTTTGATTTAAACATTTCAATTAAAAAATATATGGCTCGAATGTGAAAAGTATATTTACGAATATAATTAGAGACATCTCATTCCTGTTTCATACCATCTACCACCTTCTTAACTACTCCTAGAGTAATAATTATCATTGTGGTATAGATCAGATTTAGTTTTTTTATAAAAATTAGCAACATCTACCCTTTCTCAATATATATTCCTATTTCTTCATCTTTCTATGTATACTCATATGCATCTTTCTTCCTTCACTTGAAAGCGTATCCTTGAAATCACTTCCTATCACTTCACAGGATCAAGTTATAATTTTGTACAGCTTATTCCATTATGTTTTCCCACAGTTCATTTAAACTGTCTTCCATTAGGCATTTAGGGTATTTGTAATATTTTGCTCTTACACGTATTTTTGCAGGGATTAGTCATGTGGGTGTCTGTGTGTACATGTTGCCTTATATCTTAGAGGGACATTCTTACCTTGAAGACCTAGATTTCATTGTTTCCTAGGAGATAATAAAGTTCTCTTATGGGGAAGGGAGAGGAAAGGCTCGGTGGGATTGAATAAAAAGTGAATGGTAAGGCCCTAAAGACAAGGGTTGGATCCCATGAAACTAAAGAAGGGAAGAGGTGCTAGATTAAGTAGTTGGTACAGTCCTGTGGCCAATTCCACACAGTTCTTCAGAGATGGCAGAAACTATATAGGATAGAATTGTGGAGGGAATGGAAAGGAACTATAAGGCCCAGGTGTCGAGAGCCTAACACATTTCTGATGGCCAAGTAGACTTGGAAGGAGTGGATTCTATGAGCTACAAAGCTACCCACTCTCCAAAATACCATCCAAGTTTGGGCAAGCTTCATCTCATTGGTGGTCATGTTGGAAGCAAGGACAGAGGTTATTCCCAAAGCTTCATGACTTGAAAGCTCCAGAACTCTTTCATAATCTTAGGAAAAAAGAGAAACAAAATATTTTTGAGATTAAACTTTCTACCATCCAGGAGAGACAGAGAAATAAAGATATAGGGTGTTTCTTTGCCTTCACTGTTGTGAAACAAATCCATTCCTATTCCCCAAATGATTTACTCTGTGTGTGTTTGTGTGTGTGTGTGTGTGTGTGTGTGTGTGTGTGTTCCTGTTTACAGAAATGGTATTGTAAGTATTTACTGAGTGGTATAACATTTTCTTCTATGACTCATTTTTGTCATTTAACAAAATATATTGGACATCTCTCATTTTTCAACCCTTGTATGATATTTCACTATATGGATATATGCTACTTTGTTCTTATTTTTTTTTTAAGATTTTATTTATTTATTTGACAGAGAGAGAGAGCGAGAGATCACAAGTAGGCTAAGAGGCAGGCAGGGAGAAGGAAGCAGGCTCCCTGCTGAGCAGGGAGCCCGATGTGGGCCTCGATACCAGGACCCTGAGATGCTACTTTGTTCTTGATAAAGTGCTACTGGGATAAATTAGTACTAAGATATTCAGAAAGTATTAGATATTTTAGAAGCAGAGTTTGGAGCTGATTATGCTGCTCTAAGAAAGTTTTAGCTCTAAGAAAGTTTGCATTCATGTTTTTCATAAGGAAAATAATTATACAGTGTTCTTTGTATTTTTTCAACATTGACAGATGGTAAGTGAACAGCCTGGGAGGAGGAGAAATGACCCAACTTGCTTCTGTAGCATTAGAAAAGATATCAAAGCAAGAGGCAGACACTCCCAGTGCCAAAGACTTTGTTTTCTTTCTCACTCATCTTATTCAAACTGATCACAAATTGCTTTATTGCATTCTACTGTGTCAAAGTAATTCCTTTTTACTTTCGCATTGAAGAAATGTCTTAGCCTATGAAAAAATGATTTCCTCAGATCACTTGAGGTTGGAAGTAATAGGTAATGAAAATTGTTCAGAAATTTGTCACAGTCATAACAACAATATATGGAAACACATATCCATGTACTATTCAATATGTAATATGAAAAGGCAAAAGAAAACTTTCCAATGTCCTGTGGACTTCAGAAAACATACCAGCCTAAGTCAGGAAAATTTTTGATGTGATTCCCCCTGACCCACCCAAGTGTACACCAGAATTGTAATGCTTTATACAATGCCAGATTTAAGTTGTTGGTTGATTAAAGAATAACATTGAGAACATTCTGCATTGCCAATGGAAATCTTTTATCCATTTTTTCTTCGTGGTTAGCACATTTGTGGAACCAGTTAACCTAATAGCCTCAAAGATAGAAATTCTGGCACCTAGTTTGCATATATTCTTGAAGAAAAAATTCTAAAGCATAGAAAATGGCTTATACCTCATGCAAGGGTGGGCACAGTGAAGCTATACAGAGATAGCATATGAATGATAAAAAACCCATATACTTAACTTCTGTTTTCAGATATCAAAAGGAGAAGGGAAACATGGACAGTAACAATGATTAAATTGTTACTTATTATGTGTTACATAATGGAGTGCACAAATTAAAGTCAGAACATTTGAGCTTTAGTTCTAATTTTGCCATTAACTATGTGACTGTGGGCAAGTCACTTTCAGCAATGGTATTTGACAAAAAGGGTATGTGTGTGGGAGTACTGGATGAGATGAGTAAGTCCTAATGATTATTTTTGCTTCTCTTGGCAACAAGCTTTGCACAAAAGACCGTGTTTAAAGTAATGTAGTATGACTTAGCAGTACAAAAACTTCTGTAATGTTATGTAGTTGTTTTTTATTTACTGATGACATATTCTGGGTAATGGAGTATATTTATTTCCATAGTATAGGTGATGGAAACAATAACATTCACAAACTTTCATTTTTCTTTAAAGATCAGTATGTATACTATGCATATATAACAAAAATCCAGACTCTCTGAATATTGATTTTATTCACAAATATTTACTTAGTGCATACTAGAAATGGACCAACATGTATTGAGTATTTACTATGCTAGGAAGTTTGAAAGCAAGGAATCTGGATCAGAAATGCCTGAATTTTAATCCTGACTGCAATTTCTTTGCTGTGACTTTGGACAATTTATATGACATTTGGATGGCAGAGAGAAGTTTGTGAAGAAAGCCTAAATTTTCTGAAGGTGAAACATGCCTACTTAAACACTTTCCGTGATTCCATTTCTGGTGCAAGTGTGCTATAAAATATTTATGAATCTGGATTATACTGAAAATTATTAAGTAAAATGTCATTTGTAATAATCAGAATATATATTAAGCATATCTTATTAATTATCTAAGTTGATGGCAGAAAAGGTCATTAGCTAACATGATGAGTACACACTGTGGACCAAGGTGGTCCTTAGAAGGGAAAGATATTTGAAACACTAAGTAAGAACCAATTCTCAAGGTAGGAAATCTTAGGCACTAAGTGAGGGATTTGGAAGCCCTACTAACAGATGATGGACGGGCAGGCCATTCAGCCCAAGATCCCACTGACAGAAGAGTCCGAGATATAGTACACTCATTGTAGCAAATGGAAAACTTGAACAGCCACCTAGAAAGATACTAGCTTCTAAGAGACTCTGCTCCTAGAAATGCCATGGGAAGCATTCTGACTTTACAGATTTGCCTAGGAATCCTGGATAGCTGTTCGGATTGTTTTCATTGGATATATAGTCTATAAGGGTCTCTGTCCTTAAAGCCAAGGATCAACAGAAAAAGCCAGGCCCCTTTCCCTCCATTTCTCTTTTTGTTTCCTCTGGATAAATAAAAATGGGACAAATAATCTTTTAAAACTAAACCTGTGGTTTTTATTTTTAGTTCCTGGATAGTTCTGAGGTAAAAATAAATAATGTCTTGGGTATTGGAAATTTAAATCCAACAAACGATTTAATTTTATACTGAAATGTGAAATGGCTATAATAGTAGGATCTCCTACATGAGACTATTCCGTTGATTAAATGGAATAAAAGATGAGTAACTAAGATGTAACTTAGTTACCTTGAGACTAGTCTCCACTTTGTCATACGTGCAAAAGGAAAATAAATATGAATCCACATGAAATCTTTGAAAATCATGAACATATTCTCTGAGAGTCTCTTGAAAGCACTTTGGAGGAGGTGGGACAGAAAACAATCATCTTTCTCGTTCTTCCCAAAGTCAAAACCCCCACAGGGCAGCTGCCCCAATCTTTTGTAATTCTCCTTCAACACCCTTCTTTAAACTACTCTTTCTTTCCTTCACCTTGGTTCTGTTCTCTTTTTCCCCCTTACCTACTGTGGCCCACTAATTATCCCATAAAGCAATCTGGTCTTAGTTCCCTCCAACTGAACTCCAATTGAATTTTTTTTTTTTCCTAGCGATTTCCTCCAAACCCCTGACCTTATATAACATTATATAGCATATACATGTATGCTAATGCCACCAAATTACCATATTCAACAAGTATCTACAGACTCATATCCAACTACCAACTTAGATGTTATCTCTAATTAACATGCCAAAAATGTAACCCTTGATTCCTGTTGTCCCAAATGTTTTTTTCTCCCATTTTCCCCTATATCAACAAATTGTACCATCTTCCATCCCTTTTTTAAAGGGAAGAATCGACTTATCCTTTCTCTTAACCCATACATTGAGTCTCTCAGGAAAGCCTTTTATTTCTAACTCAAAACATGTCACAAATCTATCCATTTCCATCATCCTAAATCCAGACGTAATCACTTCTCAGATGGTCTACCATAACAAACCACAAACTGGACTCATGATCATTGACACTTGACATGCCCTTTTAAAACAGAAGCCAGAGATTTTTTTTTTTTTAATTTACATCATGGAGTTCTTCTGCCTGAAACTCTCCAGTGGCTTCCATTGCATTTGGAACAAATCCCAAATTCCTGCAGCCCATAAAGCCTTACAAAACCTGGTTCCTGCTTCCTACCCTTTCGTCCTCACTGCATAGCACTTCCCCATCTCTCACTACCCCACAGACATCTTAGCTTTCCTTTTGTTTGATGCTTCCAACAAGGACTTTGCACTTGCTCTGGACTCTTCTAATTCCAAATGACTGTCTTCCTTTTTCATCCAGGGTTTAGGTCAAATATCACCTCTAGTAAGAGCTTTCACTTACCATATTATCTTCCTTCAAATCAATCTGATTTGCCCTATCTTATTTTATTAACATCAGTCATAATTCTCAGTAATAGTTTTGAAAATATGTAAGTATGTATGTATATTTGTTCATTTTCTGTCTTCTGTTGGTTTTGTATATGTCCTATTTGAGGACAATGCCAGGAGGACAGGGACCACATTTTTCATATCTATAGCTATAATTCCACAGTCTAGAATACTTCATGGCAAAGTAGCTATTTAATGGTTGATAGTTGAGTGACTGACTGGATGAAGGACTTAAGTTTTTTATTTTATTTTATTTTTTTATTGTCACTACTTACCTAGTGAATTGTTGTGGCCTCTAAGGACACCCAGGATTTCCTCTAGAAAACCTTTCTTCTCTATCTCCTGCTGCAATGAGAAATATTCAGAGGCTGTTAGGCATAGTGTGGTCTTTCTTAACTGCATTGTGCTTATTATCAAAGTTCCTTCTATCATACCTTGAAGCCAAGGAATTAGAAAAGGTTTTGGGGCACAAATCCAGCCGCTACAGACTTAATATTCCCAGCATTCTTCATAGTCTATGTCTACACTGAGAGAAAGAAGATGGGTGCCCACCAAGTTCTTTTCCTTATGTGTGTACTGCTTGCCACTAGTGAAATAATCACATGAATGTCACCAACTCCCAAGCACTGGACTGTTCCGCATTTGTTAGTGGATCGTATAATGCATCCCAAGACCTATGAAGCACCAATAAATCAATGCCAGTACCTGTACAGGAATTCCATTTGGGACCAAATCTGGCACAATGAAAGCAAAGAAGTCATCAAATCCATTCATTCTATTTTTTCTTGCATTACCTTCTTCATATTACTGCCATAATATGGCAACTTCCCCAACTCCTGCAAGAGTGTCTTACTTGGATTCCCTGCATCTGCTCTTGTTCCCCTCAACCTCTCATACACCTTATGCAATGATCTTTTTTTTTTTTTAAGATTTCAATTTATTTGTTTGACAAAGAGAGAGAGAGAGAGAGAGAGATCACAAGTAGGCTGAGAGGCAGGCAGAGAGAAAGGAGGGAGCCCGATGTGGGCCTCGATCCCAGGACCCTGAGATCATGACCTGAGCTGAAGGCAGAGGCCTTAACCCACTGAGCCACCCAGGCACCCTGCAATGATCTTTTCAAGCCTAAAATGTGATTGTGTCTCTTTGCTTGCTTAAATATTTTAAATATTTCCGATTGTTAGGAGTTAGGATAAAGACCAAAATCCTTAATAAGGCCTTTGAGTAGGGTGATTACATGATTTCCTCAGCACACTGGAATGCATTTAGGAGTGAAATGCTATGTTATCGTTAATTACGTGGACAGCAAGCATCAACTGAGACTGTTCTAGACTTACTGGGGCATATGTCCTTCTTCTCTCAGCCTCTGCATTTGTTTGTCCTCACCTTTCCCTCCAGCTTCATGTCTTATCTTATTTGCTCTTGCTTTTTACTCTTAGCCACACTCACCTTCTCCAAATTTCAAATTCTGTGCCATTTTTAGCTGCAGAAGCTCTTTTTCGTCTGCCTGGATTATTCTTGCATCTTCAGCCCTGCCCTTCTGTTTGTATAGCTAACTACTTTTCTCAAGTGAAACCCTACTCTAATATCATGTGTCAGCTAATGATCATTTCCTCAGCAAACTTTACCCTGCCTGCCTCATTTAGCTAGTTCCCCCATTCTGCTCTCAGTGTACCAGATACCTCACTGACACTCCTCTAAAGTTTACATTTACTGATGTGGCTATTTCATCAACTCTGTCCCAGCTGCCCCACCGACTATGGGAGCAACAGAAGGTGGCACAATTTTATCTCTGCATATAGAAAAGTGCCTGAATCTCTATATGTAGAAAGTGCCCGACACATCATAATGCCTGCTTAATTATGAATTGTGTAAATTAATTAACACTGCCCTTACACTCACAGAATTTGCACAGGGGTTCTAATATATACACACACACACACACACACATATATACACACACACACAGTACACTGGTAGGAATGCTCACTATTTGTAATTTTTTAGAGTGTATTTTTCTTTTAAAAAATGTTGACTTGAAGAAATCTTAGGTGCTTATCTACATCTCTTATCTCTTATGAAACCATTTAAATTTCTACCTCTTTTAGAAGAAAAATGGAAGAAAATGAATGCTTTGGTCTGCATAAGATGAGGTGACCAGCATGGGAATTAAAGACTCATGGTTCAATGACTGTATTCCACATTCATAAAATGAATGGTCTATACTATATCCAATATTTTAATTTCAGATACATTCACAATCAATTCTGATCATCACAGTCTCGTCAATTGTTCAGTGATCCGTGTCAATCATGATGACAGCTGAAATTCATTGATTGGGTATGTCCTACACAGGCAGAGTTGCCGTTGGAAAAAGCATTTTCCTGGAAGCAAGACCAGGCCTCCACCAGTTTGTAAAATAACTGGCAGTGGTCCCATGAGCCGCCAGGTGGTCTCATACGCTCAGACAATTCCTCCAGTTCAAATGCTGAGTTCTCTAGATGCTGCTCCATCCTTACCAAAACTTACTTTCTGACAATTACCATGTATATATGATATACATCATATATCATACACACATACATGTGTATATATTATATATGTCATATATATATATAATAGGGAGAATTCTAACTTCTAACTTCAGTTATAGAAACTTCAGAATTTTAATATCATCTCTTAATATGCTAAAGGAATATTATGGGATTTGACATGGGACTTATGGGCCATCCTAAGCGCCTTAAAATAAAACCTATTGAGGGCTGTGATAAAGAATTAGCTTCACTCTCCAGGAAAGGTTACTGTACATTAGTAATTTCACAGTCAAATTTAGAATACTGCTTCCATTCCTTCTTAAGATTTCAAGAATCTTAGTTTAAAAAAATTTTTTTTTCTGTGTGAGGAAGAATGGATAAGTTTAACATGAAAGAGCATCAGATAGTAGCCAACCAATATTGTTTTCAGTGCCAAATCTTACAAAGGAAAATTTCAAGAAAATCTTCAACTGACACAGTTCAATAGTTTAATGATTACAATTGCTAAATTATTCCCTCTTAGAATTGGTTATACTCAGACTACATGGAGTCAATCTTAGCATAAGTCATTTGATCAGAGAGAGAGAGAAGGAGTCTAGATGAGCTTTTTATCATCACCTTCTTTCACCACACCCACCCACACACACACCCATACACACACACACACACCCAGGCACACGAACTACTATCTCCTATTGCATTAAGAACAAGGCTTGTCCTCCCTTGTAACTTAGAGGAAAAAATAATTAGTTAGGTAAAGACAGATAGGAAACAAATCACAAAGATTCTATCATACTTTGTCATAGCAAATAACAGCTATCAAAAATGTCTAGAAGCAAGGAAGATTTTATTGAGAAAATATAATTTGTATGTTTTAGACTTTTGAGATCCCAACAGAAGCCCTACAGAGAATCTTAATAGTCAGTGTGGTTTCTCATGGTAAGTATGTAAAGAACATAATAAATAGCCTTAAAACCCTGGAATATTAAAAAAATGGTTATGAAGAAGAGTAAAAGGAACATAATATGCTTCATCCTATGAAATACAATGAGATTTCAGAGACAAAATGAATTACTAAAGCAGTCAAATGAGATGAGAAAGAGATCGAAGAGTCAAGAAAACAAATTGAAAGCCAATATACAAAACTAAAGAGAAAAGCAAAGACATGGGGCGGGGCAGGTGGGTGGCTCAGTCCTTAGGCATCTGCCTTCAGCTCAGGCTATGGTCCCAGGGTCCTGGGATTGAGCCCTGCGTTGGGCTCCCTGCTCAGTGTGGGAAGCCTGCTTCTCCCTCTCTCACTCCCCCTGCTTGTGTTCCCTGTCTTACTGTCTCTCTCTCTCTGACAAATAAATAGATAAAATTAAAAGAAAGAAAGAAAGAAAGAAAGAAAGAAAGAAAGAAAGAAAGAAAGAAAGAAAGAAAGAAAGAAAGAAAACGCATGAAAGAAGGAAGGAAGGAGGAAAACAGAAAGAAAGGGAAAGATAAATTGATTCGTTACATAAAATTCAGTTTGCTAACAAACTCTTAGGATCATCACAGTGAATACAAAGGAAAAAGGCAAAGGGAATAAAGCAATGACAGTAGATTTGAAAGATATGATGAGAAAGGAGAATTCAACATAATATATCATTGATATCTTCAGAATAAATAACCCAATAGAGCATAAAAAGCTTACAAAGTTAGAATGAAAGATAATTCCCCCGCAATGAAGAGGTACATTGAATCTACACAGTGAGAACTCCTCTACATCTCAGGAAAATTCTGAAAAAAACCACACAGAACTACATCCTGGATTATTAAAATGAATGGCAAAAATAGGGAAGTGATATTGCAAGGACCCATAAAAAATCTTTAACTAAATGAAGTGGGGGAGATCAGCCTGATTTTGGATTTCTACACAAATAGTCACTGTTAGAATGTTAGGAAGCAATGTTCAAACGGTGTGAAGAAAAATAAAGTGTGACCAAAAAATATTAGCCAAGATGTAATTTAAGTATTAAGGAAATAGACATATATTCTGCAATGTCCATGGCCTCAGAAAAAGAGAAACGATGAACTCCTCTTGAAAAAAAGAGGGAAAAAACCCACATATATTTAAATCACACAAAAGAAAAAAAAAGAACTCATAAATGTTAAAACTGGTAAAAGAAGTCTATTTATAATTATTAGAGACTAAAGTATAAATTATTAAAATAATTCCTAAATAATAATTATTTATAACATATAATATAAAGTATTAAAGTTATTAAAAGTATAAATTTATTAGTATAAAAATAATAATCCAACTATCCCAAATCAGGAAGTGGGGAAATGGGGAAAAAGTCTAAGTGTTAGCTTCAAATATGTCATAAAAGCAGCTAAAATGTAACATGCAAGTAAAAAGAATTATCCCAACAGCTTGGTGATTTTCATAATCTTTTTTTTTTGAAAGCATATAAGGACTTTTGAAAAGTAGTTTTCCCTGTGATTAAAATTTTTATTTAAATTTAAATATTTTAATAGCCATATTAGCTTTATTTTTCTATTAAATCATGTAAAATTAATTTTCATGGTTTTTAATTTAAAGGTAGCATATATAATTTCATCTCATCTTACAAAAATATTTTTTTAAGTTTTTTTAATTTATTTATTTGGCAAAGAGAGATTACAAGTAGGCAGAGAGGCAGGCAGAGGGAGAGAGAGGAGGAAGCAGGCTCCCTGTTGAGCAGAGAGCCTGATGTGGGCCTCGATCCCAGGACCCTGAGATCATGACCTGAGCCAAAGGCAGAGGCTTTAACCCACTGAGCCACCCAGGTGCCCAAAAATATTTTTTTTCTAATTCCCCATTATTCCTTTGGTCCCTGTAATCATCTAGTGTTAACAATCATTATTTCTGGGTAGTAGTATTTTTTGTGTAATTCTTTTTAATTTGTAGTTAACGGGTTTGTGGTTTAGAGGACTGATTGATTTGAATTTTTAATAGTAAACATACATTTTTCTAAAAGTACAATCAAGTTATTGATCTAGAATAATAAAAAAGCAAGTTAAAATGTCTCAGTAATATCAGTTGGCATACTTTCATTTTTAGGAGATCAGAGGACATTTTTCTACTTCTCCTATTTTTTCTTTTCTTTTTTTTTTTTTTACTTATGCCCTGATGTTCATGGATGGAGAAGTCTGTTGAAATTCTTTAACAAAGATTAGTCTAATAATCAATAATTCTTACATTCATATTATTTCTCATATTTATATCAAATTTGTTCACTCATAATTCTTATTTCTATTTGTTTTTTGTTGCTTTATTGGCACAAAATTGGGCAGTCCGTGAGCCCAAGAACCAGGAGCAACAATGTCCAGATGGATAAGTCATCCACCACCTTGGAGAGCTCTAAGTCTTCTCCCTAGTTTGCACTAAACATTGTAAGTAACACAAATATTCATCAACAGTGTATTGAATAAAACAATTATGATCTACTTATTCAATGGATCCCATACGTCACATAGAATAAACTATTGTTAGTTACTACAGTATAAATAAATCTTTCGAACACAATATTGAAAAAAAGAAGTCTGTCACTCTATATATAACTAAAATGGGATTCCATTTTCACGACGTTCAAAAATAGGCAAAACTAATCTACAGTTTTGGAAGTCAGATTAGTGGTCACACTTTAAGAGAATTAGTGACTGGAGATGAGGGGGCTACTGGGGGCAGGTAGCCCTTTGGTTTCTTGGTTACAAGGTTACACATATGTTACATAGGCGTGGTTACAAGGGTGTGGTTACACCGGTGTGTATTCACTTTGTACAAATGCATTGAACTAAACACCTGCTGATTTTTTTGCATTTCTGTATGTATGTTTTACTTGAATAAAAAGCTTGCTAGAAATATTTTTTGCTCCAAAATCATTTATTGCATAGCCCTTCATTTCCGCACTAATATTGTATTGTCAGCTCAAGAGAGAGAGGGAGTCAGCCATGGCTGGCTGAGAAACAGCTGCCCTGAGGACCCCCTTCCTGAGGGGAGCCGGCCTTGTCCTGAATCCTGGCTCCTGCCTCTGCATCTTGGTAGTAGCATCAGGAGCACAGGCCCATGTCTCATCTTTTTATGAATTGCAGTTTCTCTTTTTCTCCTTCTGTGTCCCGACACATGAAGACGATATGCTCAACACTGGAGTTGGACGTCCTGAGTCTGAATCCAGACTTGCCAATTGCCAGCTTTTCTGAGCTAGAACTAACTTTTAACCCTCCGCTTTCTCACTGGTAATTTGAGGATTAATAGTTTCTTAATGAAAGAATTACTGTGAGAATTAATTAGATAGAGTACATAAAGCACTTAGCACTATGCCTGGTACAGAGTAAACTGATAAAAATTAGATACGGTGATGATGACAATGATAATGATAATGATGGATCTTCCACTTCCCTTGATTTCTTTTTACATCCCCTTTCTCCCTAGACTGGAGCATCATCTCCTTAGATTCTTATCTATCCACTTTCCTTGTTCTCACCGTCCTTCCACCATGCTGCAGACCAAAGTAGATGGTGGCAGAGTGCCCACACACTTTTATGTTCTCCAAGAGTGCTCTCAAAAGCCATCACACAAATTGAATAGAGGCAATAGCTTGATCCAAAATGAGAAAGGAAGTCTTGTGTTCTCACGTAACAGAGCTAAAGCCTCAAAACTTCTATAGTACCCAGCACAGCATTCACACACAATTAGATGGGTGTTTAATAAAATATTTTTGACAAAGATGGTGAGAAAAGGCCACCCACTTCACATATGAGAGTGGGGGGCTGCGATACAATGTGGTTACAAATACCCTTCCACAGGTGCCTGCAGACATGGCTGGCTCTACGAGATTGGTGGTGCCATGTGTCGTTTAACACCTGTGTTATTTACTCTTTAGTCTTTAGCTTGTGAACTTCCTTCAGTTATGAAGCCTCATGATTAAATAGAAAGAGCTTGGGTGTGTGTGTGTGTGTGTGTGTGTGTGTGTGTGTGTGTGTGTGTGTTAGGGGTACAAATTTACAAGTTCTTTATTCATAAGGGATGTTAATTTGTTTATTGAGTATGATCTGCTTATTGATTATTTACATAGAATCTCACCTGTAAATGGGTATACTAACATGTTATTAAGTCATTATAAAGAATATAAAGCTCCTGGTACAAAGTAGTCGCTGAAAAATGGTGGATTCTTCTCAGGTCAGATTAGTGTTTACAGTACTGTGCACTGAAAACAGAAAGGAAAGAACACTCCGAATTTACTTCTTCACTGCTCAGAATATTCTATCTCCTTTCTCTTTCAGAGCTGGAGGATGGCCTCAAGCTGAAGGTGGAAAAGACTGGAACGTGGTGTTATGCCAGGCTATGAACTGTATAAACCACTTCACCAGGAAGCCTTTTCCAAGTCACACAGTGTTGGTAATTAATGCTGTATTAGTGACACTTCTGTAAGTGGGTTACAGATTGGTGCTGTGGTGTGTAAAAGCTTATTGGATAAATGTCTTTAGGAAAAGCAAAGGCATTAGTCTCTTGGTGATCAATAGGATAATAAATTGTGTTTTGTTTCTCTACCTGGATTTAATGTTTACCTTTCAAATTAATGCTAGCTTGCTCATTGCTTCTCTGGTTTTTGAGGCTCATAGTATCTTGAAACACTTACAGTCACTCTTTCCATAGTCAGCAAATCCCTAGCTTCTCTGAGGGACAAACAGTCACACTAGTGAAAAGAACAGAAAATTAAAGCAACTAAAAGCAAAAACAGATGATTTAGGGGCTAAGTATGGAACAGAGCTTTGATAATCTACTCATCAAACAGCACACAAATTCCAAATAGAACCAGATTTTCAGATAGAAGCATCCTCTGCCACCCTTCAAAAACATTCCCAAATTTCCCCTCTAACATGTTAAGGCGTTTGTGACATTCTTTTGGGGAAATTTTCCCTTTATCACATTGTCAATAATTTATGACATGTTTCTGCTTACCTAGCACTTGAGTGAATACAAATAATGTTTTAAATTAACAGCAACTTGGGCGCCTGGGTGGCTCAGTGGGTTAAAGCC